>JALIZH010013442.1:267500-400077 GCA_030522465.1 Rhipicephalus appendiculatus | reverse complement strand
CTTCCTCATCTCCTTCGCATATAAATGTACAGTTGTTGTAAGGATAATCCTGAAAGATAATGCAGAAAAATACGGCAACAAAGGTATTTCAAATCGTACATGAGGCAAAAGATTGTGCACATCAAATATGGAACTAAATAATACTACAACAGCTTCTGCTACATGCGTTTAAAGAAGTAAGTGTCTAAACTTGATCAGAAATTGTTGTACAGGGAATGCCGCTGGAGCGAACGTTTCGACAAGTGAACTTGTCTTCCTCAAGACAGCAACAGTTGTTGGATTGACGAAGACAAGTCCACTTGTCGAAACGTTCGCTTCAGCGACATTCCTTCTTCAACGATTTCTCATCATTTGAAGCCTCCGTCTTCTCCTGAAATTCTGTCTTCTTTAGATTCGAAGGCGTTTGAATTATACAAAAAATTAAGAAATAAATAAACAGTATCTACTGTAATGATTTCACCGCAGGAGAATACATTGAAATGACTAGTGTTAATAATTAAACAAGTAATTGTGAAATTTCGACAATAACTTTTTAACAAAATGTGCCAGATGGTTGGTAGCATGGAAGACTTGGAGCGATTCGTTCCAGGACCTCGGAACCCTTTTCGTCGGTAAAACATGACGCTGCTAAGTTTTATAGAGCATTACATTCCGGGTTCAGTACTAACAACAAGAATAGAAACTTAAGTTGACAAAAATGAGCAAGTCATGATTACCTATAAACACCAAAGAAGCATGAGGCGAGCCAGATGGTAAGACGTAAGCAATCATGTCATTACTAGGCGCCATGTTAGCGACTTACTGTCGTGCAGCTCGATTAGACATTTTATTTTACTGTCCTGCGGGAAATTGGCCGAATTTCGCGGCCCTCTCAAGATTGAGCAACATCAATGTTTGATCTTTCGGGAAAAGTTATAAGCTCCTCAGATCACCAACTTTTTATCTTCCAGTGAGATTAATCGCGCGGATTTTTCGGTTTAGTGGTGCAGTTGCCTAATTTACGAAGCTATAAGAAACTACAATATCGTTTTACTATCAGAAAAGTTGTATGCAATAACATGAATGATACAAGTACATTTTGGCTGTCTTGAACAGCTATTATTCGGTTATGTTAAAAATGTCAATTAATTAAAACGTAACTGTTAGATATGTGCATAAAGCGCATTGAACATATAAGTGGAGAAGGGGAGATACAGCTGTTAATAAAAATACGGAAGATCAAAGTTGCTTTGAAAACAAGAGCGATAGAGTGCCCAATTTCACATATCGAGACCGGGCTTTTTAGTTAACTCCACCCAGCAGCCAACCACCCAGCCAATAATATATGATGCCTCAGAGGCTCGTAGCGTGGGAAGCTTAATGGTGAGACATGAGCATGAAAAAAATTTACGAAAGTGTCTGCTTTGTGTGTCTGTTACCCTGTCCCTGCAAAAATTCAGATTCCAACACTACATATATACGGCTAGACCAATTTGATTTTTGAAAAATGGCGATCAGTCATTTGTAGAAACTGTAAGTACCGCGTGTTTTTTTAGACAACCCAAATTTTCAATACAAAATTTAGGATAGCCATGCTCCAGTCGTTTTCTCATACGTACTCATGTCGAGGCGGAAATACATTGCCGCAACTAAAATGACATTGACGAGACTAATTAACAGAGGTCACTAATTAACTTTTTAATTATTGACTTCAGAGCAACAACGGAGATCAGCTTTCGGCCTTCCAGAGAGCCGACGATGCAGCGGTGATGCTTAACCTGCCCGTCCCAACATGGAAGGATCCCACTAGGCCCTAGTCCCGTCTCTCGAGACTATTAATAAAGTTTGACCAACCAACTTGTTTATATTAGGAAGTTGTAGTCTGTGCTCATTTAGGACATGTCCATTATCTTTAAATCGCGAAAGTTTAACGTAATATAAGATATTTATAATCGAACTTTAAAGCCAAAACCGAAACTGATCACGCCCTGCTTGCAGGAAACGTTGCCCTTCTGTTACGTCAGACTAGAACTATCCTTTACAAGGACATGACGAAATTTGAATGCAGGCGCGTCGTGGCGGTATCTTCTCGTGAAAAGCGGCAAGTAATCTCGCTTGCTCCAGCAGATCACCTTACCTTTGCGTGTGGTGTTTGGTGCTCATCTGTTTCGTTCGAGCTTTCCGCAAGAAAACCGCTTTATTAGCGTTCTCTTTATCTGTGAAGCATAAAATTCAGGGGCAGCTACTGCTGCGCATCTTTTTGCACACTGGCGAGATAATTTTGCGATCCTGCAGTTTAAGAAACAGCTAAGCAGCACACACCGCATGCACAAAATAATAATAATTGGTGGGGTTTAACATCCCAAAACCACGATATGATCTTGAGAGACACCGCAGTGGAATGCTCTGGAAGTTCCGACCACCTCGGGTTCTAAACGTGGCACCTAAATCTATGCACACGGGCTTCAAGCATTATCGCCTCCATCGAAAATGCAGCCGCCGCGGCCGGGATTCCATCCCGCGACCTTCGGGTCAGCAGTCGAGCACCATAACCACAATAGGGTACGCATTTGGGCTGGTTCATGATTTCCAGTATAAAACAGCGCTAAAAGACGGGACTTGAAGAAAGGACATCAGCGTGGTTTGGATCAGCGCCGTGGTTTGTGTCCTTT
Source organism: Rhipicephalus appendiculatus (assembly GCA_030522465.1). Lineage (NCBI taxonomy): Eukaryota > Metazoa > Arthropoda > Arachnida > Ixodida > Ixodidae > Rhipicephalus > Rhipicephalus appendiculatus. The sequence continues at coordinate 397,426 of JALIZH010013442.1, read as the reverse complement.
CTTCGTCCCGTCTTTTAGCGCTGTTTTATACTGGACACCATAACCAGTAGACTGCCGTGGCGGGTCGCGCGCATAGAATAATCTGTGTGTATTTCACAATACTTGCCGGTTTTCCTGGCCATATTCTCCTTCACTGCGCCTTGATTGAAATTTTGTCACTTCTTTGTCATGTGTACTTCTGGTCTGAAGTAAGAGGGAGGCTGCCTTTTGTGCGTGCCGAGCGCGAACATTTGCGATTTCGCCTTTAAATACGATGATGAATGTCTCCACTTGGGAAAAGCTTTCGTGATTTCTAAAAATGGGGTATGCCATAAACTGGCACACACACCTATCAAATATAAACAACTTTCCTCGAGTTAATATTTACTATTTAGAAAACCGATTAACGAGTTTGTGTTAATTTGTCTTGTCAATGTAATTTTAGATGCGGCTCAGTATTTCTGCCTCAACATGCAGTACACGTGCGAACATTGCTGGAACGTCACTGTCGTAGAATTTTTATAAAAAGTCACATTTTCCCCGCAACGGTGAAGCAATGAATGACATAGCAAGAAATTGGAATGTCAGACGAAGAACGACAAGCAGCTCGATACTTGTAGCACGCCGCCGAAGCACAAGGACGGACGCAGGACAAGCGTGAACTAACAACTGTCACAGTTGTAACGTCTTTGTGTTTGAGCTAGAGCGCTGCACGGGCCGAGATTCTCGGCCCGGGCCCGGCCCGAGCCCGGCACTCGTCTAAGTTTACCCGCCCGAGCCCGGCCCGGAGACCCAAAAGCGAGACCCGGGCCCGGCCCGAACCCGAGAAAAAATTTCACCTACCCGGCCCGGCCCGACCACAGATTGGGCCCGACTGAGGCCCGAACTTATTATCTAGGCGGTGTTGCCCGAACACGGAATTCGACAGCAAGGCATTTTAAGTAGCAACTATCTACGTTTTGTTGGCGCAAAGCATGCCTTAATCTACGGTAATTACTTGTACAAAAGGGCTTTACTGTGGTAACATATGGCCGGAGATACTGGGTACGATGAATGGTTATTCGGCAGAGCTATACTGTACATATTGTTTCTACAAATACAATGGTAATCATCAATAGCTTTAGGTAGCAGATATTGTAGCAAGAAAAGTGGTTTGCAGCATGAGTTTAGTTTCAACAGGGCGCGCAATAAGAACAGAGGAGACAGACAAGAGAACGATATCTTCGCTTTGTTTATATTGCGCTCTTTATCGAAATTTAAAGGAATACTGAAGCAAAATCTCAAAATTATGCGGAAATACTTGAAAATCAATTTGTGCGATTACATCGAAAAGAAGCCGTCACTTATCGAAGTTTTCAGCGGGTGGTCTTAATTTCTACGTTTTTATGAGCGTGCGCCAAGCCACCCGTCCTACGCGATTTGGAAGCCGTGACGTCATGACACCCTCATTTGACAGCCGTCCGTCCAGTCCACCGTCCTCCGTGTCAGCCAGGCAGTCCGGGCCAACAACATGGTCCAACGTGCAGCAGCAGCAGTAGAAAAATTAATGTTACGGAGGATGCAAAATACGTGGTTTCAGCAGCTTCGTTGCGACAGAAAGGCAGTTATTTGCGGCTTAATTGAGGCATCGTAGTTCGTCGTTCTGTGTTTACCCATGCAGGTCGGCGTTCGACCGTTACGCATTTCGTTTTTGTGCGATGAGGCACCGAGTGTGTGGAATTTCTCAGCCGTTTCATAACGATGTGCACACGACTGCCGCTGTCACATCCACGCTACCTGAAGCCATTTAAAGGTTGAAATATTGGAAATTATTTGGCTTCGTCATGATGAAGAGCATGGACTATTCGAAAGCATGCCTTGATCGTTTGCGCGCATCACAGGTAGATTGGCGCCACAGTTCCATGGTCTTGCTGCTCCTTTTTTTTTTCAGACGTAGCTAAGTGAAGCGACAAAGTGTTCCGAGCTAGCAAATAAAGTTCATTTTTAGTGTGTCCAGGCTTGGCGTGATGGCTAAGCAGTACGCATCCAAAGTCTACGCCGCGTCTCATCTCTAGGAAACGTATGGGACGGTGTGTTGCGACCAACGATGCTGTTATGGCAGCTTTAGCGTAGCAGTAGTAAGGCATTTCCTTTCGCCGCGACGAACGCTTCAAAACCGAAGACCGACCGCGGGTAGGCATGTGTCATACAAAGCGATAAAGATTCCTCGACGTTTCAGACGGAACATAATTGCAAGCGAGTAGCGCCGACAGCGATGAAGAGGCACCGCGGCCCCCGCGGCTCCTTTCGAGCCCGTCGCTTCAATTCTCCTGTTCCCAAGCGTCGTACCACTCTGCAATATAATCTATAAAACTCTTCAGTGAGGGCTTCTTGGAGGCCCTCAAAGCTTTAGGCCCTCAAAGTTTGAGCAGTATATATAATTTGATCTCTTTTCGGGGTTGATTCCAGTTTGGTAATAAAGGCGCGAAAAGCTTCTCGATGTTTACTCATTGTATGCATATGGTTCAAGGTATACAAGGGGACATCACCCGGTACGGTATCAGTGCGGAATCAAAGAGGCCTAATCACTGAGCTGGAAATTCAAAGAAACGCAGCCAGATTCACAAGTTCTAGGTACAAAAAATGAGACTCAGTTACCGAGATGCTAAGTTCACGTGAATTGGAATTGTTTGAAATTAGGACAAGACGAACGGCATAAAATTATTATTTCATGTTGTCAAGGGTCACAAAAATGTTGATAAAAGCATATACACACGAGAGCCTGGTAGAATTAGCAAAATAGTAAATCGTAGTGCAGTTATTAGCTCTTACGCCGCCCGCACAAACGTCTTTCAGTGTCCGTTTTCCCGCAATGTTATAGAAAAATGGAATGGACTACGTGCACAAATTGCTGAATGCACGGATTTAAAGGCTTTTGAACATTTGCTTGACAGCTACGTCCCTAAAATTCTTTAGATGATGTATGTTTCGCGTCTGTTGTCATGCCAATTGTTGACGATTTTCGGATTGCTTTTCTTATTGTTGTTGACATTGGAAGTTACTTGAGTGTTTTATATATTAGTTGTTATTTGATTTACGCCCTCCCTCTAATGAACCACAAATGTGCGTTAACAGTATGTTAAAATAACTATTTAAATAAATTCGTGGTTATCTTTCTTATTCCAACGCTGTTGTTGCACTATTGTGTAGCTCTCGCACGATATAGCAGAACACGAGGAAAGATCAGGACACGAGGGAAATAATGTGGGTACACAAAGCAGACTGTGCATGTACGAGTCGCGTCATATCACCACGGTGAGCCGTGATGGAGCCACGGGAAAAGATCGTGTCTTTATAGCGCGTCTATGTAACAAGACTCCGCGCAGACCTTTCGTTTTAGTGGAACTGCGGGAACTTTCAAGAATGTTGCCCTGCTTGGGAGCTCTGTCATCGCTCTTCCGATGATAAGTTATAGATATAAATTATGTAAATTTTCTACATTACATTTATTATTGCGACTACAGAATATCATGCCAGGTACAAAATAGCGAATGCAATTAATACATCACAGAATAGGGAGGTGTAAGCTATATAAGCGCCTAGTCTATCAAGTAGCCCCATAAGCAAGAAGCAAAAGAAGTTCAGGAATCGCCCCTCATATAGCTTCTCGAAATAGTTTTCCCCGCGCAAAAGGAAATGGTTTTTTCGAGATGCAATATGTGGAACATATAGGTATGCACAACGTATGTGGAACAATCTTAAGAACTGAGCAAATTCCAAGCCCGGCCCGACCCGAGCCCGCCACTTCAAACCCGAGCCCAGACCTAAGCCCGGAGCATCAGGCCCGGCCCCGGCCCGGACCCGCCGTGAAAACCACTTTACCCGGCCCGGCCCGGCCCACGGGCCGGGCCGGGCCCGGGTTTTCGGGTAGGCCCGGGCCCGTGCAGTGCTCTAGTTTGAGCAACGCGCTGCAAGTGTCGACAATGGAGAACCCGACGCTCTTAGATATTTCTTTTTATTTTAAACTGCTGCGCCTGCAGTGACCCCTCTGCGTCTCCTTCCACATGGTGGCGTCTGACCCAAGGTGTTCCCGGCGATCTTCTTTTTTTCTTTCAACATCTCGAGTGGGTACAGAGAAAGAGAAAACTTTATAATATAAATTTCCGGCAGATTGCTGGGCTGGGCTCCACCCTAGGAGCTAACGGAGAGACCGTGTCTCCCGGCAGCTTCCTCGGCCTGCTGGATCGCCCAGAGTTGCTTGTCCAGGCCCGAACATAGCAGCGCAGTCCGCCAACGCGCCCGAAGGTCTTCATTGGAGGCCGCGACCCGAGTATTGCTTATTAATGCTGGACATGCCCATAGGATATGGTCAAGAGTGGCTCTGGTGGTACAGTACTGGCATAGATTAGTGCTATAGACTGCGGGATATATGTGGTGCATGATGACGGGGTTCGTGTATGTGCGTGTTTGTAGCTGCCGCCATTGAACGGACTGGGCCACAAAGAGGCCACCTTTTCGTACGTCTCTCAAAGAGAGTTTTCAAATTGAAGAAAAATGTAGCAGCGTTGCGTGGTTGAAAACACGCTCAAGCTCCTCTGAGATCTGCGTACCGCCTGCAGTAAATCGTGTATATAAATAGCCTGCCGTTAACAATGCCGGCGCAAGCATGGTGTGTGGTATTGTTGTCTAAGGTAAGGTCCCTAGATAAAGGGACCTTAGTCTAAGGCGGTGATCTGTGGAGCAAAGGGTCGCTGCTTCGAATCCGCGGTCGGTTGCTTCGAAATTTTGTCTTCTTATTAATTTTCTTTGGCCTTTATATATATATATATATATATATATATATATATATATATATATATACATATATATATATACATACATACATACATACATACATACATACATATACATATCCGGGACATGATGGTTGACGGCAAAATCTACCGAAAGTGTCCATATAAGTGCTATCGCAATAAAAATCTGTATTTAAAAAAAAACACCGTGTATAAGAATACACGGCCTTATAGAAAATAGAATGAGTAATACTTACGCCTTGCTTCTTTTTCCAAGCAGCACAATCCGGGTTTGTGTCACGCGGGAGCTTTCCATCTGCAATATTAAGCCGAAGATTGACGCAAAATCATAAATCCAATTTATTTAAAAAATCACACCAATCTCCCGCTAAAGGGAACCATGTGTAGATGTGAAGCAGCGGGCGTTAACGCTTACACTGGCGGCGGCGTTGACGCTGGCGCTCATCGCAGCGTTGCGCAGGAGAGAAAACTGAGGAGGCGCAAAGCACGCAGTGATGGAGCGGTGTTTCCTACTGGAACATGCCAATCGCTGCTAATGGGCAATGAGAGACAGAAGACTCCGACTGGACACAGAGACCCGCAGTGCGCTTTTAGTTAACGCGCACACTGCGAATTTTTATGGTTGAACAACGCACAGGAGAAATCTCCCACCGGCACCACCTTGGTGGTCAAGATCCATTGCCATATATACGGGATGGCCAGTGAACGGTTGTGCAGCGCGAGCAGTCGGTTTTTTCAACCAAGAAACTCGCTAGGAGACGCTGCCTGCGTCGGCGTCACGAGGCGAGAGAGGGGGGGGAGCGTAGGAGAGGAGAGAGAGGGAGGACGCGCATGCGCAGTGGGGTGTGGACGCTGTGGGCAGGGATGCCTAGAGGAGAGAGGGGGGAGCGTAGGAGCGGGGTGACGCGCATGCGCAGTGGGAGCGCGGGCAGGGATGCCTAGAGGAGAGAGGGCGGAGCATAGGAGGGGAGAGAGGAGGGGAGGCGCATGCGCAGTGAGGGTGTGGTTGCCGCGGGGAGGGATGCCTAGAGGAGAGAGAGGGGGGAGAGGAGGTTTTTTTATTTTTATTTATTTTTTTGAAGGGGTTTGCGCATGCGCAGTAAGGGAGAGCACGCCGCATACCACCACCACCACCGGATTAAGCTTCGCCATAAGATGCTTCACATCTAAAAATGCCGAAGGAGGCTGTACGGATTCCGGCCTCTTTTCGTACTTTTATATATGTCGAAGGGGAACTAAGCCATGTAACGTTAATATTAGGGGCGAAGCTCCTCAGGGTGTGGGTCTGTCCCTCATCTGTAGTATGTAGTAGTAGGTAGCCACCGTAGGTAGGTCATATGAGGTGATGTTACATATGGCCCCACTACCGTGCCTTATGTGACATCACCACTTTCCCTGCATTTCACCGATCACAAAGCGGTGATAATGAAGGGACCACGTAAACCAACAGTACAATAAAAGCTTTAATATATACACGGTGTTTCACACTCTTGATATGATGTACTGGGCGAATTTCACGGAAGAGTTTCACGGTTTACCGATGATTCCCTCCGGAGCTTCGCCCCACTCATCATCATTCACCCCGTGGATATGCTGTGATTTTTAAAGACGATAGTCTTTCTTGGGATACTTGAACGCAAAAATTTTGGTCTGGCTGTCTGTCTGTTTGTCTGTCCGTAACCCACTACAGCTACTCGGCCAAAGTTTAACTTCTTTCTGAACGCCCTGCCATCTTGAACTGGTGTTCGTGTTCATATTTGTAAACATATTCAATCAAAAAGCAAATACTACGCATTCCTGATGCGCAACATTAATATGTAAGTGTCAGGACGTGTGTTCTTTATTAGAAAATACATAGGTACGCAATTCTAAAGACCCTAGTGTTTTTTAGGCTGTCTCAGGCAAGGCAAAACATAGTAGTACGGCCGGCACAAGACTATCGTCTTTCGACGACATTTGCAGGAGGTAAGCGCCGGCAGGTGTTAGATGTGAAGCATCTTATGGCGAAGCTTAATCCGGTGGTGGTGGTGGTGGTGGTGGTGTGCCGCGTGCCCACCCCTTACTGCGCATGCGCAAACCCTTTAAAAAAAATAAAAATAAAAAAACCTCCTCCCCTCCCCCTCTCTCTCCTCTAGGCATCCCTCCCCGCGGCAACCACACCCACACTGCGCATGCGCCTCCCTTCCTCTCTCCCCTCTTACACTCCCCCCTCTCTCCATCCCCTGCCCGCGGCGTCTAATCCCCACTGCGCATGCGCGTCCCCCCTCTCTCTCTCCTCTCCTACGCTCCCCCTCTCTCCTCTACGCATCCCTGCCCACGGCGTTCCACACTCCCACTGCGCATGCGCGCCCCCCTCTCTCTCTCCTCTCCTACGCTACCCCCCCCCTCTCTCGCCTCGCGACGCCGACGCAGGCAGCGTCTGCTAGCGAGTTTCTTGGTTGAAAAAACCGACTGCTCGCGCTGCACAACCGTTCACTGGCCACCCCGTATATATGGCAATGGATCTTGACCTCCAAGGTGGTGCCGGTGGGCAGATTTCTCCTGTGCGTTGTTGAACAATAAAAATTCGCAGCGTGCGCGTTAACTAAAAGCGGACTGCGAGTCTCTGTGTCCAGTCGGAGTCTTCTGTCTCTCATTGCCCACATTAGCAGCGATTGGCATGTTCCAGTAGGAAAACACCGCTCCATCGCTGCCATGCTTTACGCATCCCCAGTTTTAAATGCGAATGCATTTCAAGTGCGTGAGGCCGCTCGCATCGTGGGAGCTCGGCGGAGCTATATATGAAAAAAAAATTAACAAAAAAATAAAAAAAATAAAAAATAAAAAAATAAATAAAAAAGAAAAAAAAAGAAAGAAAAAAGAAAAAAAAAAACAGGCGCTGCGCCGTGCTCCCGACCGGGCTGCAGAAATTAGGCGCCGTTTCCTTCTTCGAACCACAACCACCATATATAAATGGAGTGAAGCGCGCGCGAAATGCATTCGCATTTCCTCACGATTCCCCTTCGGGGAGGTGGGGGGCATTTTTTTTTAAAGACGATAGTCTTTCTTGGGATACTTGAACGCAAAAATTTTGGTCTGGCTGTCTGTCTGTCTGTTTGTCTGTCCGTAACCTGATTCAGCTACTCGGCCAAAGTTTAACTACTTTCTAAACGCCCAGCCATCTTGAACTGGTGTTTGCCTTCATATTTGTGAACATATTCGATCAAAAAGCAAATACTGCGCATACCTGAGGCGCAACATTAATATGTTAGTGTCAGGTCGTGTGTTCTTTTATTAGAAAGTACATAGGTATGCAATTCTAAAGACCCTAGTGTTTTATCAATGTCAACCAGATGCAGCCAATTCAACGTAGAGGCAAGGCAAAACATAGTAGTACGGCCGGCACAAGACTATCGTCTTTCGACGACATTTGCAGCGAAGCACGCAGATACGCGGCCAATTTTTACTTTTCATGTCACTGAATTATGTTTTATCATAACAGATGTCTGTAACGGCCTTAAAGAAGTTGTTTCATTCAAACGAAGGCAGGAAATTTGGACGTATTGGTGAGTAGTTGCTTATGTACCCGTTCACTGTGCACAATTACGTGAATGTATCTTACTAATAATCTTTTTTTGGATAGTTGAGATTGAAACTGGCTCCCCCATGCCCTTACGTAATGCCCTCATACTCCTTTAGGGCATACTAATAAATAGAGTAAACACACCGGCTTGGTACAAATACAAGTGACTTTTTTCATTGTATTACCCTCGTTACCTTTGAAATTCCATTTTCCTTCCGACAGAAGTATAGCTACCAGTGCTTATTTTACCAACACCGCATGACATTCTTTCAAAGATTGAAATTTTAGAAGTCCTACTCGAACTCTTAAATGTATATTTTGCAATATATATCCTTGACGTGCATAGACTTACGCCGGTAAGATTGTGTTACAGTATGTTTGTTCCAAATTGCTAATGGTTTTCGCTACGAGAACAAATATCACGTGAATATATCTTACTTGATGGTGGGCTGCCCGGCGGAACGCATTTGCCTTCCACGCAGAATCCCATTTCGACAGCAATCTCGCCTCCTGTTTTAACTTGATTTTTTGTACCCTGCTTGAGATAGCTGTTTGAGCTGAAATGTCGTGCGGAAAAATATTGAAGAACAGTGTCAATAACGGCTACGACTTTCATTGGGATTATTACAGCTGTAAACTATTTTCTATATTTAGCTTTGCCAATTCTATCTTTAAATACTTCATATGGAATAGGTTAGTGAGCTTAGAATTACTCTACGCTAGCACAACTCTTTTCGTTGGAAATTACAAAAGGAATACAGCACATCACGCTAAAACGGAATGTGCATTGGACAAATATGCAGTGTAGTTTCGAAACAGTTGGTCTAGGAAACGGTAGTGCAGCACCGTCACAGAAAACGAAAGTTGTTCATTCAGACATACTTACTACACAGGATTCTTTATCGACCAACGCTACTTCTTCATCACCTTCGCAGGCAAATGTACAGTTGTGATAAAGGTAACTCTGGAAAAAAAAGATGATAGCAGTAACGCGCGCTAATTAGATCAAACATGTCTCACGTTTAATTAATATTGCGTCTTTGGACAAGAAGCTTATCCCTAGCGTACCGGAAAATATATGCTTGCATATGGGGCAGAACTGCATGCTTTTCACTGCAGGCTGTCGACTTGAAGCCTTAATAAATCGCCAATCACCGGGCGTAATGCTGACTGCTAATGTTATGTTACACATTATGACAAGTATTTCGTGAGAAATTTGCCTGACTATATTTATTTAGTGAAGAGATCGTGAATTCACAGAAGGTGAGGAGCTAATTTGTTTGTACGCGCCGGAGCACGTGTGATACTATTAGTAAGCCACGATCTCTTCTATTGTCCTCAAAATGGCCCCTTTATGCATCTGCGCCAGTTCAGGCAACTTAGTTTCTAGAAGCACGTAGCCGAAACGTCTATAACGGGAAATGCTGAGCGGATAGCGGAAAGACGCTGATATGGATTGGAGAATGGACAAAAGTAGAAAGACAATTTAACGAAATTAATTTCAGGCTGCGTACCTTTCGCTTGGTAAAATATCGAAAAAAAACGCAAGAAAAATGCAGGAAAATGTGATTTTCGAAGACAGTACATATTAAGCAGAAAATGTGAATCGCTAGACACAAGCCTAAGGAAGGACAGCGATAAGGACTGAATTTTTTATTCAATTTTGGAAGACTCACAAAAACGACAAAAAAAACAGGCTATTTTACTTTTAGAGCATCTGGAAGATGTCATGAAGCAATTGAACCAGCTAACTCGAGAAAGGAATCTGTGGTACTTACGGAATTCTTATTCTTGCTAGCAGCACAATCCGGATTAGTTTCTTGTGGGGGCGCTTGGTATTGTTGCTACAAGAAAAGTAAGGAAATTATTGGTGACCTACGAGTACAGAAGACTCTATCTGCCTAAAAATTGTTGATAGGACAGGCGTGGATTTGAGTACCCGGCAATAATACATCTAAGGCTAAGCAAAATGAAAGAAACATGAGAAGTGTGTTTCTTGTCAGTCTTGGTATAAGTTATATCTAGTGTGACAAGTGTTTAATTCTTGTATTCTTACTAGTTTCTCCATAGAGTCGAAGCAAATGGCAGGGGTGAAACATTGATGATTCTAATAGCAGGGCCGTAACTACACTTTAAGTATGCGCACTTATTACTAGGTACCCATAATTACAAGAGCGTGAAGCCGAGATGTACGCAAGAAGTCAAATGATCTGCAATTAATCTTTATCCTCCTTGCAAGCCTAGTTAGATGCAGCCTCGCTCCCCATCTCTCTCCAGTTGGTGAAATTGTGCGCTTAGGAGCACTGTCGTAAACCGTAGTTCTCATGCTTAAAATTTAAAGGACATGAAGGCCGTAAAAGTTAATATTATTTTGGTGTCAGCTTAGAAAAAGAAGTAAATGCACCCTAGCGCATTTCCTTGTTTAAGAACGCTACTCAGGCACGAAAAAACCTCCCCAAGTGCTTCCAAATGGTAAGGTTCCAGTGGGTAGCCATAGCACCGCAAGCGCACCTTGTACTCACTGTTTTCGAAGACGAGCGCTGTATATTTAACTACGCCTGTGTAATGTAAAACCATCGTTTTTTCGTTTCGCTCCTGTTGCTGATTACCGGGAAGCGCAGGGTCTTCCCGAGTATAATAAGAAACACTTTAACCACCCCTACTACTTGTTCAGGCCGGCATCTGTGCCTTCCATACTGAACGAACTTGGTATTTTTTAAGTCATGTTAGCCAAATATAATTGGTCAAGGAAGCTTCCACCCAACTGCTAGCGCATATTTGATCATTTTTTTCGGGCACAAGTTTTCTTGATGTTTTTTTGGTTGCTAAAATTGTTAATTTATACCTCATCCAACTTTACAAAACAAGTGCGCTTAGGAGCGCAAGAGACGCAAGGATTCGTAAAAATTGCAAGGTTTATCCATTGTTACAGCGAAACACATGCTTAAGGGTAAACACATTTGCTCATTTTGTGGTGCATCATTTGTTATCTTCTTCTTGGCGGAACGGTTATGCCATTCGACAAAGAAAACCACACAGCAAATAAATGTTTCAGCAGCATAATCAGTCATGCTAACTGGTGGGTTGAGAAAAAATTACACCATCGCCCGCTAAAGGGAACCATGTGTAGATATGAAGCAGCGGGCGCTAACGCTTACACTGGCGGCGGCGTTGACGCTGGCGCTCATCGGAGCGTTGCGCAGGAGAGAAAACTGGGGAGGCGCAAAGCACGCAGTGATGGAGCGGTGTTTTCTACTGGAACATGCCAATCGCTGCTAATGGGCAATGAGAGACAGAAGACTCCGACTGGACACAGAGACCCGCAGTCCGCTTTTAGTTAACGCGCACGCTGCGAAAATGTTTATTGTTCAACAACGCACAGGAGAAATCTCCCACCGGCACCAGCATGGAGGTCAAGATCCATTGCCATATATACGGGGTGGCCAGTGAACGGTTGTGCAGCGCGAGCAGTCGGTTTTGTCAACCAAGAAACTCGCTAGCAGACGCTGCCTGCGTCGGCCTCGCGAGGCGAGAGAGGGCGGGGGGAGCGTAGGAGAGGAGAGAGAGGGGGACGCGCATGCGCAGTGGGAGTGTGGGCGCCGCGGGCAGGGATGCCTAGAGGGGAGAGCGTAGGAGAGAGAGGGGGGGGACGCGCATGCGCAGTGGGAGTGTGGACGCCGTGGGCTGGGATGCCTAGAGGAGAGAGGGGGGAGCGTAGAAGGAGAGAGGAGGGAAGGCGCATGCGCAGTGAGGGTGTGGTTGCCGCGGGGAGGGATGCCTAGAGGAGAGAGAGAGGGGGGAGAGGAGGTTTTTATTTTTATTCTTTTGAAAGGGTTTGCGCATGCGCAGTAAGGGTGGTCACGCCGCACACCACCACCCGATTAAGCTTCGCCATAAGATGCTTCACATCTAAAAGTTGTCGGAAGAGAAACCTAGACACTTCGTTCTTAATGTAAAGAGTTACGATTGCGTGTATGTGAAAATGCGGTGTGAGTGAGCAATATAACACATGTTTTTATTCTTTTTGTCCTTATTATTTGTGATTATGACGCGGTATCTTAAAGCATACAATAGATGTGGCGGCTGAACGAGTTGCGTTGCGCGACGTACTACGAGAAAGCAATCGTTTTGTTTGAAGATGCTGTCTTTAATCACGCCAGCGAAATTTAATCACGTCCGCGAAAATGGTGAGCGAACGTAACTTACGCTTTTGCGGTGGAGCCAAAGTGTCGTTAAGTACACATTTTCCGTCTACGCAGACTCCCGTAACGAAAGCAGTCATGCTTCCTTTTTGTGGAGATGTTCCGCGGGATGGAGTTTGCCCAGGCAGCTGTAATGTTGTAGGAAAATAAAGTCGGGAATGATGCCACCGCGATAGTCTCGAAAACAGGGCTCCGCTTGGCCGACAGTGAGGGCTTGTCGTTGGAAAATATAAGGACAACTTTATGCATCTACGAAAATGATCACATGCGAAGACGCCATGTTGAGACAAATAGTATAAACGCCTCAGAGAGAATGTTGTGAGTAGCACACTTTTCCCTGTTTAGTATCAATAAGCCACTTTAGAAACATTCTTACACAAAACAGCCCAGTCATAACTTCTACTGATCGCGAGAAATTAGGAGTGTGCGAATATTCGAAAATTTCGATTGACAGATAGAATAGTGTTCTATTCGATTCGGTACTCGAATCGAATAGCGCGTATTCGAAATACCGAATATTTTCGAATATTTTTTTAATAATCAGCAACGATCAAAAATGCTTGAAGAAATAAGACGTGGGAACAGCGAGTGGTAACATTTCTTATTTTGATCATTGAATTTTCCAGATGCATGGAGCCGATGAACTTACCGAACGATCGACGCCATATGGATCACTGGATGAAGGCGTTTTGCTTAAACCTCCAGTGTCGCCGAAGCAACAGTGTCAGCAATCAACTATCGTCACTATGAAATTCAAGGTGATGTTAACTCATCAACATTGTTTAATATTGATGTATCAGTTTTATTTAAAAGCTGTTGACAAAGTACCACCTTGAATACTGTAGTCACTGCTACATTTCAACCTGAAGTTACAAAATATTTCGAAGGCTCTAGTTGCTGCTCAGTTTGAATAATTCTTTTTTTGTCGGTTAAAAGTAATCGTAATGGTCCTTTGCTAAAGCTTGTGAATATTTGTTTCAAATAAATACCGTGGAAATTTCGGGCTGTCTTGAAAATTGTCGCCTTACCAGTCTAGGCCTGTCTTGCAATAGTTGCCTTACGATTGAAAAACTATTGAGTATTATTCGATTCGTATTCGTATTCGATTTAGACTCATCAATATTCGATTCGTATTCGACTCGGTTCCCAAAGTTCACTATTTCCACATCCCTACTAGAAATTTAACATGTCATTAACTTGCTTACGGTTTCTGTGCACAAGTCTTGATTTACATAGTGAATAAGATGAGGTAAACACCGAGTTTACAATTACAAGTTGTGTTTGATGGACACTTACTATGCATCGCTCGCGACGTCGCAAGGAGAAGAGTTCATCTCCTTGACAAATGAAGCGGCATTTCTCATAAACGTAATCCTGGAATAAAGAAATAGTAAATCAGTCGGATTTCGAAGATGTCACGACATCAATTGAAGCCGTTCGTGTTGTTTCTTTTTGAATTTTTAACAATGCTTTTATCGCGAAGTGCATGCTTTAGTTCAGCATTCCGCCCGTTAAAATAGATTACATTGCGAGGCAGTCATTACTGTCATAACTCCAATTGACGAAGGAGAAAACCGATGAATTCCCCTCCTTAAAGAGACAAATTGGTCATCTTAGAACACACGTTAAAAGTGATAAGACTGAACTTTATTAGAAGAGTAGCAGCCGTATCTTTTTGTGATAATTCATAAGAATAATACAACCCGTTCGGCACATATGTCCTTGACCTTATAGTGACGCATATATGCGTCCTTATTTGTTAACAGTCGCTTAGTATAAGCGCTGACGTTACAAGTGGCAGCTTCGGAAAGGTATTGTTTCAGCAGTGCAGAACTATTTTACCTGAAATGCCGATACATTGTTTCGAAAGATGTATAGTGAAAGCAGAACAAATTGTTGGATTTCTGTTCACAAAATCTGGCATTTACATCCTCAGAGTCATTAAGGTATTAAACTCAATGCAACTCAAAATTGTTGCTGATCAGAACCAATTTTGCTCTCATATGAGCCATTATATAATTATTTATGAACGTAATCAACAAACAGTATTAATTTTCCTACTCGAACGCATCGACTGCGCATGCAAGTGAGTAACGCATATCGCGAAAAATGATCCAGAACGGTCGTTTCGAATGTAGTCTTTGCTTGAGTTGCAGGTTCTGCTACGCAATTTTGCCGGCCCACCAATTTTAAATATGAGCATTACTCGGATTTCAACAGCGCTCCGGATTGAGTTTTCCTACAGTCGTATTGCTAACAATGTGGAAAAAAAACCTTGATGCATGGCAAGATCCAAAATCTACGTGAAATTTCAATTTTTACGTAAGGTATGAGGACTTCTACGGGAAGAGAGTAGCTGTCGAAAACGCGAGCTCTTAAAGCACTCCGGCCGGCCATTTAGAAATCTAATGGAAACCTGCATTTGTACATACACATCAATTGGCCTGTTTCTTATGGTAATTACTGTATGGATTCTCGTACGCTATCGAGATGCACATTTTCAGCAGACACAAAAAGACTTAATAGATGCATCAAAGTCGAGAACTCCGTGCTTTTTAAGACCCCCCTTACGTTTCAGCATCAAAAACCTCACAACTTGATTCGACAGCCTGGACTTTCGCCCAATGTAAAAAAAAGAAACCCAGACAAATTTGTCCTAAACTTACTGTGGTGTTCAGATGACCACAATCTGGGCTGGTGTCGGTGGGTGGCCTTGGCTTTGGAGTTCGCCTCGGAGGTTTAGCTTAAAAAAATAATGATAAAATGAATAAACATCTAATTCGACAGTTCTAAATGACCATGGGAGGTTATGCTCGGAGTTTCAGAGGTCCCTATCACAATACATTCGGTTATGTTGTCAAAGAAATGTGCAGCAGACACTACTTGTCCCCCCAGGCCCGAAGCTCTGTATCTATGTCACTTATAGAAGAACTATCTGCTACTAACATCTTTTGCGGTTACCGAAATGCAAAATTTAAATGAACGGTATCGAAATACAAGACTGAGTTGAAAAATCAACAGACGTAATGCATTTTGCATTGTCCAGTGCACGCAACCTAAATGGCAGCCTTGTGCTGATGTATGTCCTGGATGTTGATGCATGTTAGGTTCGCGTGTTCTCAGGAGCGTCTACTACCCATCGGCAGCGTTTTCTAACCATGCTGAATAAGTGTTGCAGGGTCCCTTTAACCCTGCACTGACCAATGCAACACACGTGCTACTCTGGGCTTAACGCCTAAGAATACACGTTTAAAAATTTGAGAACTCAATCCAAAGGCGATTGCGGCGTTTTCTGTATGTTTTACCACTTTTCTGGCATTGGAAACTAAACCAGTTTCTAAATAAAAAATTGCGGTGATAACTAACTTGTAGCTCTTTCAATATATTTTGTGTTTTATGAATGTCCCCATACTCTGATATAAAGGGGAGGAATTTGTTCCAATTCTTTAATCTGCAGAATTGTGTGTAACCGTTACAGAGTTAAGCTGTTTCGTGAGTGTGCTGCTGTCCTGTTGAGAACTTCGCTACTCCAGCGTGTATTATGTATGGTTACGATTTCGTTTATATAAGTGTGTTTACTCAGCGTAGCAATGTCGACCGTTTGTAATGCATCTTATAGCACATGCTACACTCGCAATGAGAGCTGAATATTGCCTGGATAGTGCAGTTTTATTTTTGCTTCGAGGAACTTTTATTTTGTAATGGACATGTTACCTCACACCTGTCTCTGCTGTAAATGCCTTCACAGTTACAATCAGTGAAATATTACCTCCGACTCAAAATGATCAACATTATACAAGCCAACACCTACCACAGATAGACGTAATCCAATCGTCATGAACTATGTTTGTTTATAGAGTGGTGTCTGTTGATTACTTGTTTTCTGTCGACCGCTTCCCATAAACAGAAATCTTTGCGCATAAACTCTATGCGTGACCGTGTGATTGATGCAGCGCTAAAGAAGAAGACGTAGGGAACACAAAGTGCACAGAACGAGCCCTGTCTCGCAACAGAGAGATTTATTTTGAAAACACGAGACGGGGAACCAATGCCGAGCATAACAGACATGCACATAAGTAAGAAAGTATAGCAAATCATGTAACAACAACACGGTGCGCATCCGTAAGAAAATTCAAACATGTCACTTGATATTACATGAGCCAAGCAGATATGCAAGCTCCTTGTCTGTCAAGAAAATCGACGCATGGCTCACACATGCATCTCCCATTCTTTTAATGTGAAAAGCTTCGATCGCTATACAAGCCAACACCTACCACCGATACTTTCTTACTTATGCGCATGTCTGTTATGCGCGGCATTGGTTTGCCGTTTCGTGTTTTCAAAATAAATCTTTCAGTTGCGAGACAACGCTCGTCCTGTGCACTTTGTGCTCCCTACGTCTTCGTCTTTAGCACTGCATCAGTCATGCAAGCATTCCAACTAGCCCAACTTTCCATTCTACTGGACCATGTGAGTCGTCGATGCGTCATTGCTTGTAATCGGCATTCCCCTCCTGATTATGCATTAACAGGTCGTCCACCTTGCGTTGAAGTTTGGTTTTTTACACTGAACGTTATTTTCTTGCGCTTGCTTAACGATAAGATTACGAGCTCATTTCTCTGCGGGAGTCTTCATTCACATACATGCACATTTTCTCATGTCTTGTTCAACTCCTCACGATGACTTTTGTCTTCCCTTGTCTTCAGTTTGTATTTCACCCTCCAAGACAACTGCCACCGCTTAGCAATCCCTGAAGTGCTATGTTATATTACACCACAAAAGTTGATATATTAAGTTCTTTTTTTTTTGCTGCGTTCCATTTCTAAATGCAATAAGCTTAACTAGGACGTGTTCATGGAATGCCATTCATCAGCAAATATTTTGGCATATTACTTCGTACGTCGTATTGTGTGCTATACTGCCACCCCGGTAACAGTCCCCCAAGGGCTTATATTGTTTCAACTAAATGAAAAAAAAAATAGATAAAAGAATAAATAAATTTCAAGAGATACTGGTCATTCTCATTTCTAGAGAATTTTTCTCACGCTTTTTCGGTGGTGTCCCACTCCCTCGAATGACGCACTTTCCATCTATACAGGTACCCGCGTCTCCAGTGATAGTTCTTACACCATTTTTGACAGGCATATCTTCTATTGGGTCTTGAGCCTAAGGCATCCAAAGAAAAACAATACGAATGATTACCAGCTAAAAAAATCATCCATCCAGGCGGCAAATATATTTTGTCTCCTGAACGGTGCTTCACAGTGACACATTCAAAGTATTTGTAAGTTACCACAGATTTAAACAAAGTTACGTATATATAGATGAATGGTCAAACTTTATTTAGAGTCAGAAGAGACACTATAGTAGCGCGTCCAGAAATAATTTTGCCATAGGCACTTGCCTAAATGTCTCGTACATAACTAATGAACATGACAGGCAATAAAGCTAAGGAAAACCATGTGGGACATTATTAGCGGTTTCTTAACTGAAGTGTAAAAACTGTCACTTAAATTGAAAGAAACTGAGTGTGGTCGAAAAATCACCCTTTGTGTCGGCGGCATCCAAACCAACAACGTTAGCATTACGCGTCCGGTGCTCTACCAATTGAGCTGCAACAGAGGGTGCTCCCTCAGCAACATTTTTTGTTAGGTTATTTATATGTGTGAAGGTTGTGGGAATTCAGATCGCGCCAGTGGAAAAGGATGATTTTTCGTCCACTTTAATTTATTTCAATTAGAACGAGAATCACAGCACTACAGTCAAGGAAAGCACGAAATAATATCCCCTACGCTTTCCATAGCTTTATTGTCCGTCTGTTTCATTAGCTGTGTATATTACAAAAAACGAGCCCTTCGGGCAATTCCTCTTGTTTCGTAGTTTCGTAGCGAGGGCTTCGTCCCGGCAAACTTGACGCCTTAGATAGCATGCGAGAGTTTATTGGTCAGCCGCAAACTCGTGCTAAGATCATGTGCCCCTTGACTCCCTCTGGCAAAAATGAGTGTTCCACACGCACCGCCTGGGCTAACAATGGCGCTGGCTAACACTTCCAGGTATTAAGCACAAATACGTAAATACCCTACAAAAAGGTAAACATGGAAGCGCCCTCCACTGTAGCTCATGAGGTAGAGCATCGGAACGCGTAATTCGAATTCCGCCGACGAAAATTGTTATTTTTCGTCCTCTTTCAATTTCTTTCAATATAAGCGAGATTACTTACACTACCGTTAATAAACCACAAATAATGTCCCTTGTGCTTTCCTAAGCTTAATTGTTTGTTGGTTTCATTAGCTGTGTATTATGGAGAAAACCAGCCCCTCGGACAATTCCCCTTCTTTCATGCCTAGATGTCCAGTTACATGTGCTAGCAGCTCGCAGGTACTTTTGTCAATTAAGTCGCCAGAAGTATTTTTTTCTTGCCTAAAAATGTTTGGGGAGATAGCATTGAGTTGTCAATACTGCCTCACGCTTGTGATACACCAACCTAATAAATGAGAATGAGGAGGTCAAAACTGTTGTTTGTTTTCTTTTCTGCTTAGTCGTAACGCCTGACTTATACTCTGTTTTCCCATCTCGTGCAATTGTGCTACAATTCTTCGTTAGTTGTTAAGCAAAAATTATTTTTCTTGAACTTTTATGCTATAATTTTTAAGGCACCATGATAAAGTTAACTTATTTACGAAAACTTCATAATGGAATGGCACCGCGCAACCACACAGGGACAGAGGAAAGAAGGTACACGAAACACAGCGCCGTATTTCGTGTACCTTCTTTCCTCTGTCCGCGTGTGGTTGCGCTGTCGTTTCCTTTATGAAGTGCGACTATCTAGCCCAAGTTTCATTCTTGTTCCTTACAAAATATTTCACGTTGCACTACACAATAAAAGTAAAAGCTGAATTTTCAGTCGAACTGTACTTACAAAGCATGTTTCGTGGTTGCCCAAAACAAATTCTTCATCTCCTTCACAAAGAAATGTACAGTTGTGGAAAAGGTGTCTCTGTGGAAAAAGAGAAAAAAAATTCACGGACGATTACGATACTGCCTAATGCGAATTCTGAGCGCAGCTTCGTGTCGGGACAACGCCAACTGCGTTTGGAAGTTTTCGCTTTCCGCAGTCGTAGCAATGTAACATTCCTTACATATTGCCGCAGAAACTGCCAGCGCTCGAGTGCTACGTGTTCGCTCTCTTACGCCCTCGTTAGTTCTATGAGTTACGCCGACGCCAACGGCGACGCAGCTCAACGCAGAAACGGGCGCCCTAAGAGCTGCTTCTAAAACACGGCTGATCACTCCGCCATAGGAATCGGTATAACGTGAAAGTGAAATGTGTCTTCATAGAAGGAGTTAACTGTTTATTGCGCATTGATCTATGAGAGCTTGTGCAATGCCTATTGGTGTTTGGCAGCTATAGATCCGTTTGACGTCGATGCACCCACGTTGACGCCTAGTGGCACATCACCATCGCGACACTAACGCCCACAGTCATAATTTAACCGTTGTGGCAGCAGAAGGTGTTAACGTATACCTGAACGCAGCATATCGTGAATCCCGCGCAGCATGACATTAATTACGCAACATGACGCAACATTATTTACGCAACGTGACGTCAATTAAGTAGACACGCGGCCTGGTGCGTGTTCGCGAGCAATAAGGTAACCTACGCCTGTGCTCATGCATACACTACCACACTGCTCTTCAGCAACACGGGAGGCAGGGGATCGTTGCTTAAGTCGTCAACGCGCGAGGACGTTCCGCTTCCTGTTGGCCTCTGCCTCACTCCATTAAGGCATGACCTTCCCCCGTCGACATTATTGCTTTCCTGCGGACGCTTATTGCAGCAGTTTTATTAGTCGGTGCTATCGCACTCGTAAGCAGTAGGCGGCGGACAAACGCCATTGGGGCGTATGGAACCTACACAACTCCGACAACAAGCCGTCACACGCAAAGACGAAGCGAAAGGCAAAGAACGTAACTGCGTCTACGTCGATTCCTCGGTGCTAGGCACTTCATGCTGGCGCGGCAAGCGTTCTTGCTGCAATCGAGACGTTTAGCCGTGTCGTCGCCGAATCGCTCCCTATCGGCGCTTGTTATTGTCATGACGCAGTACTTCACTTCACCGCTCACAGACGGTGCCATTGCCCCACTCGCCTTGCCCGCCAACTGAGAGCACCGTGCGAGAGAGAATGTGTGAGAAATACAAGGCACGTTTGTGCAGTCTCTTGCATGAGCGCCGGTAGCCTAGTCGGTGGAGCACCGGGTGCCTATCGTCTTGGACCGAGAGGTCGTGCGTTCGCTTCCCGGCAGTGGAACTCTTTCTTCTAGTTTCTTCCTTTCTCATTCATTAGTGGGAATTTTATCAATGTCATATCCGTGACGGAAATACGTTAGTGAAGACTTCGTGGACCCCGGCATAATACAATATCTCGTTAAAAGGAAAACGTTACCAATTACTCCAAAACGGGAAGAAAAATGAATCATGTCCATGAAGAAGTGCACTGCGAAGCTGAAGAGTTGTAAGGCCGATATGTAGGACGCGGTTGGTGATTTGGCTTCTATGTTAGGTTATCGTAATGATAATGCGACAGAGGTAAAAACACAAAGAACCAAGAAAGATTAAATCATACTTGATATGAGCCCACAGGAAAATCTCTGTAATTTGAGGCACTAGATGTCAGTGCGCACATTTTGGTCACTTGGCTATTTTATTTCCTACTAAGGGCTGTGATTTAGGATCTAACCTCTGCCGATACATTATTTAGTTAAAACGTTCGATTTATATAACAGTGAACGAAGTATTCATTCTTAGTAGAGAGAACGGTTCTCTTATATAATAGGCGAATGAAGACCTCACAAGTGTCGCACGTTTGTAGATGAAGTCGAAGCACTTTACCCGCGAGTTTAGCTTTCCCATATATACATAGTAAAGCATTGCAGCTTCCTAGACAAGATACTGCCGCGACGCGCCTTAGTTCAAATTGCGTCGCTTCCTTGTCACGGGGCGTTCTATCCCAAGTAATCCCAAGCGGCCGCGTTTCCTGCTCGCTGGACGAGCTTAGTTCCCAATATCGCCATTCAAATTCGATAAAGAATGCCTCAAGCACACTTTTGTAAGTTTCTAAAAAAATGGGTGCGCCATAATGTGGGAAGCCTGACAACTTTCGCATGTAAATAGTGGCCCTGAGGTCGTTAATTACAATGGAAGTTAAGGAGCCTTCTCTTAATTAGTTCGCTCACTGTCACTTTAGCTAAGGGAAGCTTCTTCCCCCTCCTCGACGTACAGTTCGGGTGTGGAGACGACAGGAGCTCTACTGTCCTAGCACTTTTATTTAAAAATTTCTATTATGTAAAAAATACGCTGTATGTGTACACCGGATGTGGTATTCAATCTAAAACACCTTAACATCAATACACCAAATGGTATAGTGTTTCAAAATCAAAGAGAAAGTTGCTGTTAGCTTACGTGCACGTTTTTCATTGTGAATGCCTTATGGCATCGCTTTTAAAGGTATCTTTAAGAACTTGTGCTATATTAAAATTGGCCATGATGTCCCAGGGCCTCGGAAGATACAGGGGTACGAGTGGCATTATCTTAAAACTGTAAATCATTCCTGATACTTACCGGTATATTGTTTCTCATCGCAACACAATCCGGGTTGTTGTCCATCGGGGGGCTTCGGAGCTTTCGAAGGCGTTGGTGGTATCTTCGGCGTAGCTGAGGTTGCAGGGGGTGACGAGTGCACTGGAGGTGCCGGAGGTGGTGGTGGGGGCAGCCGGAGGTTTCGGGGATACCGGTGGTACTTTCTTTTGGGGTGGCACTTTTTGTTGTGGTGGTACTTGGGGTGCCTGAGTAACCTGCTGTCCAGGTGGTGTCGTGAGTACTTGGGGTGGAACGGGTCCTGGTACCTTAAGTTGCGCTACACGAAAGAAAAAATGTAGGAAATAATTGCTCAGGCTTTGACTGTGGTTCCGTACTTGATATTATTTGTTACAAATCTATTCATTGGTTCCGAAGGTTAGGTCGTGCAGGACCCTGACTGACTTGGTGCTGGCGCCCTTGCCCTGCACGACACCATTGACAGTGGAAATTTCGCTTGTAATGTTCATAATATCCTTGTCGTTTAAGAAAAGCATGAGCTTTAGATTTTTTGCGTATTAGCGTAGTGCAGCGTTGCTATTGCCGGGAGTACAAAAAACGCCCGAACCGGTTTATAATACAGAACACAGGCTGGGCTGTGAACTTCGCATACGGTAAGCTTGTTACATTACTGTAAGACGCTAAAATCTAGAGCCCTATAATAAACGTGACGTGGCTAGCTATCGTGCAGCTATTTCTGTTTCTAAACAGGCAAAGTTTCAAAGAAATTAACCATATAAACGTCTATATTTCAGCCTTCCTCACTCACGGGGGTGTATAAGCTGAACGAAGTCAGCACTTCTGAAACGCAAGTAAGGGCCTTTTGTGAAGAGTCGCTTATGGTTATTTAATTATTATATTTGCTCCTGAAAATTATTCAGCCTCGATTCACCACAATTCCTATACCAACACCAGCATTTTTACCACATACCTGATGCTAAAATGACCAAACTTGCATATATAATGATGTCAACGAACATTGCGCCGATATTTCCAAGGTCGAGACGTTGGCTAAATACTCTTCATCAAATATCCACTGGCTCGCGCGTTTTGTGACTCACTCTAGCACATGGACGAATAAATACGTTCACACAAGTGCAGGTTTCTACTTCTAATGCAACTGCGCACGCATTATTGGCCGATTCCTCGGTCACGTGTGTCTGACGTGCTTACCTGGTAGTGGCTGCCAGCATATAAAGGGATCAGGGGACCTAAAGGCTAAGTCACCATTCTTTCTGGCGTATAGGCGTCAAAGTATCATACTCTTGTTGCGGGAATAAATGGGTCAAGTTGTTATTGTGTGCCAGGATTTTCAATGCAGTGACTCTTGGCACACATCTGTCAAAAGAAAGATTTTACTCGTGAAGGATGGAAGGCTGACCTTGCTCCAGTTCTGTCTATGTGCACGCGGGCAGCACGAGCCTACCTATCTTATGCTCCGTTTCATACATCAGGTGCAACGTTATGAAAGCTAGCCAGACTTCTTGCAGTGCCTGCATTCGCACCTATAAATAGCTAGATGAGTTTTACCCCCCCGTACTCTGACTTTTCTTTCGCTTTAAGACTAAGTAATAAAGGACAATGCTTGGTGCTTTAGAAAGAAACAGACCCCGTTGTTTATACGATTGCCAATAGGTTGTTCTGGATCGCACAGCGTCTGTGTCTTTTCGTATTGTGGCCTCCGCGATTAGTTCCGGTCACGCAGCCGGCTCCAATCTCGGAGACCACGTCTAGAATGGCGAAATTCAAGTTTCGTATGCGGGGGCTGCAAGAATCGAAATTCTTGCATGGATGCCACAGCGTTACACCTGCGGCATGAAAAAGAGTAGGCTATATGATTGTTTGGCGTACAAAAGTGATGCGCGTCACTAGGAAACTTCGAACTACCTTTCGGTCGGCAAGAGACGAGAACTCGCGCAGGAGGGAGTGGCAAACTCGTACATCCTCTATATGAGCCAAATTTAGTTTGGCTCACATACAGTGAAAATTCTAAAATATCATCAAGTAATGCTGCTTAAGTGATGCTGATAGAAGACCACATGCGCCACATGCAGGAAATTTCCGATAAACAGAAAACCTTAATTATATATGACATTTATGAACGTTCAGGGACAATGTGTGGCCGTAGATAAACTATGTATGAGAAAGTTACACGCACATGTCTCGTATATGAGCGGTTTATAGAGCTTATCATTCTGATTCCCGTACAGAACTGCATATTCTAAATACTAATGACAGCTTGCATCTAAAAGCTATTGCTACCGCCAGCGACACTTGTCCGTCTTTTCATACACAAACGTGTCGCAACATCATCTGGTGGGCTGTCTAATTATTTTACATATTCTTAAATATTTCTACCAGACTAAGGGCAGCAGCTAAACAGTATCATTCAACTGTTCCAAGACAACGGACGCTGTATGCTATTTCCATTGACACTTCATTAATTCAGACAATTGATAGGTGCAAAGCAAAATTCGCATTCGCTACTTTTATTTCGTATTTTTGCATTCATGCTCCCTGTAAATAAATGACACCCGCAGAATAAACGAAGTTTTTTGAGAAACCAATGTTCATTAATTTCTCAAGAAAATAATAAACATTAGGAAAGGGGGGGAATCCGTACTATCAACTGAGGAGCAAAATGAAATAAAAAGAGGAAGATGGCTGTTGCCTTCGGGTCGTCTTATGCAAATGTTCAAGGGAAGGTGGGACTTTTCTTGCACTACATTTTTTAAAACGTTACATAATACAATGCTGACTAGCCGGACCTTAAAAATTTTTTTAGTTCTAATCACGTTAAGCTAATTTTCTGCGAACTATTAGGCTACACGTTGACCTTCCGTTAAAGGGCTTTTGTCGTCTCCTTCAGAATAAGATGTTTATCTCTTATCATATCTTCAGGGTCTTTGAAGCGAGCAGCTGCTGCAGGCAGGCTGAAGCTATGCTTGAAGGTGCAAGAAATAGCACAAATGTCGGCACGCGTGAATGTATATTCGTATTACGGTGTAATTCTGCAAAAACATTCGTGCGCTGAAATAGTTGGTTGTGCAAAAGAAACAGTGCTAATTGCACAATGCTATACAAATGCCAGATATAAAACTAGCAATAAATTTTATAATTCTAAATTATGGATCAAAAATATAGAAGAATTAATCTTTTGCGAGAACGTTTGATCCATCATTATATCTGTAAGCTACTAGCAGGTAGCGTACTCACAAATGTGCTGCTGTGGCGTTTGCTTTAATCACATGAATTGTAACATACGCTAGCGCAGAGTACTGTTTTCAAGTTGATGGCTTCAGTTTTTCCGAGAAATGCAAGAAGTTTGTTTATCTCAGTGATTAGATTACGGCCTGTGATCTGCAAACAAATCCTTATGGTGTGAATATCTCGACTGAGAGGACAACTTCCGCTCATTTTTATCCAACACAAGATACCAATGTTACTTGGCCATTCAATTTAGCACAAAAAACATGATTTTTAATGTTTCATTTACGTGCACACTTGGTATGGTCGACATGATAGTGGTGGACTCGGGGGGGAATTGTGAGTTTGTGAGCTCCTTTATTGCACACTTAATTTTATGTGCGCGAGCATATTCACATCACTCCTTCATAGAACTGCCACCACCGTGGCTTGTAATCAAACTGCTGCATCTTCATGCTCACTAGCACAACACCATACATAAGCCATAGAACGACCAAAGAGAACATCTGCATGAATAAAAAAACTTTTTAATATTAAAATGCATGGGCTTATTTATTTGCAGCCTGCTGGCACCGTCCATTCACGCAGACGCCGATTAAGCTCTTAACCTGCAAAGAAAAAAGACAGTAAAGCGGATTCATTCCATCTTTCTGCAGCCTGCTTTTCTACGAGCATATAAAATATTCTTAAATAGGACGCTTACGTTGTTAGGAATGTGCTCCATCTTATTAAGTTTTGTCAAAAACAGGGTGGCTTATTGCTACCATTACTGACAACTAAAAGGCAACTGTCGGATTGAAAAACATCCGAGATAGCTCTGATGCTATGTCCCATGCACCTGATGGCATTGGGTAGTGCTGCACACAACTCACTGTAATTTAGCAGATACGAAAGCCTTGGATCTCACATCAAGCGCGAAAATTGCAAGTCGATGTCCCGCGGCGTCGGCGTCAACACGAGTGATGTAAATCACCATAACGTGATTACGTCGCCATGTGACGTATTCATGACGTCATGAATAAGAAAATTCTGTGGAGTCACTATGACGAAACATAGCGTGACGTCACATGGTGACGTCATCATATGACATTGTCGATTGGTCAAACGGGGGCCGATCACGGAGGCAGTGCAAAACCACGTTATGTGCAGAAAGCTTTCGGAAAGGGGCGGGGGAGGATTTATATGTCAACTGAGAACAAAAAAAGAAGATGGCTTTCACCTTCCAGTCGTCTTACGCGAATGTACAAAAAACCCTGCGAGTTCTTTTCTTTTTTTTTGAGGAAGAAAGCTTTAGATCATTATGTTTAGAGGGTGATTTGTGAGGTTATTTGCAGTCTTGTGGTTCGGAGTCCAGGCCAGTCCCCTCAACGGTGCAAGAAAATTGTGCTTTGTAGTCTCAGTAGCAGCCGTAAATGAAGAAAAGGCACGAAGAAGACATTGTACGCAGCGGAAGACGACGCTTTTTTTTGGGGGGGGGGGGGGGTGCATGGTGACCTTATGCTAGGGTGCAGCAGCAACCTTATCGAAATATATCTTTCAGTAGGTAATGGCGTACTTGTAGCTTACCCTCATGTGCAAATGGCACGGTGTTCCGTCTTTCTCCATTTCGTACCGTTCATCCTGTTGTTGGTTGTCACACTTGAACCTGCAGTTTAGCACGGGTGGCAGCTACAAAAAAAAAGAAATTGAAGGAAAAACTAAATGATAGTGTAAATGAATATTAAATATGCATACATAAATTGTATGATCACGCTTCACATGGTCATAAATTTACAAGGAGCAATACGCGCTGTGAACGCCGCAAGGAACTTACATTTTGCATAAGCACATTAGTTTGGGTGAGCCGGGTCATGGTCAAAACACAGGGAACAGAAAACATAGTATAGTCTATTACAACCTAAGATTAAATACAAGCTTCAGACACTGTCATCACTAGCCCACCCAGAGAGAGAGAATAAACTTTTACTAGTGAATGTGCAGAGAACCTTCGTTGGGTGGGGCCCTCAGTCCAGGGCTCTATTGCATTGTGTGACCCTGCGATCCCGCTGTGCGAGCTGCGGCTGTTCCTGGCCGACGTTAAGCTGAGAAGAGCAGACTACTAAGAAAAACAGGGGGGGGGGGAGGCGTCGGGGATAAGTGGAACGCCCTGTGGGGCAGAACATTCACATGTGGAGTTGGCCCACTGTCGAGCATTTGCCTATAACCATGCAAAGACAATTTCGGGGATGCCTGTGTATTTATTCTCGAGTCGTAACGGACTGTAGTAACATAGCAGTCAACAATGGTGGAACAATGTATCTTAATTCCCGTTAGGAAATTCCGTAGCACCGTATTCGCTCATTTCCGTTTCGCGTCTTTCAGATAACTGATGTATCCTTACAGGCGCATGTTCGTGTCACTGGTTTAACCCTTTGTGCGGCAGTGGGACACATACGTCCCACTTTTCCGTCTACAGAAAAAAATTTCTCCCACATCACCCGTTGCAATTAGCGCAACATTAGGTCACTCATATCTTACCCAAGTCATCGTGATCTCGAAAAAAATTCTTTTACCACGCTTTCGAAGGGTGGATGTAGTGTTACAATAGCGTTGAATTTCGGTCAATTTTTTATGATCGCTTCTGAATTTTCCTCTTTTTAAGATACATAGAACCTACCAATCAAAATGCCGGATAATATCCTCCTTTTCTGGTTTTTGAGAGAGACGATCTTAGCT
The DNA here is from genome assembly GCA_030522465.1 of Rhipicephalus appendiculatus. NCBI lineage: Eukaryota > Metazoa > Arthropoda > Arachnida > Ixodida > Ixodidae > Rhipicephalus > Rhipicephalus appendiculatus. Next base: position 369,334 of record JALIZH010013442.1, on the reverse strand, counting down.
TCCAGTCATCACGTGTTTTTGTAAATTTGCGAAATAACTTGACCAATAAATGCATCGGAACAATTCCCTTCAAAATTATCCCGCTAATCGCGCAGCGCAATTGCGGATATTAATGCGTGGAAATATTTTCTGGATATTAGATACCTCTTGAAATGTAGCCACATGTTCAGAGATAACATCTGTACTCGAAAATTTCAACAGCAAAAGCTAGGACAGCCAAATGGACAAAAAAAAAAGTGGTCGATGCATGCGGTGAAGTAAGCTTTACAGGGGCATACCACACCGCTTTGAAGGCTCAAGAGACGCAACTGCACGCGGCGTTCTCCTGCTCAAATGAGGTCCGCAGAATTTTTCTCTGCACAACTTTAGAAGTGATACTCTGTGCCACTTGCTTCGGCCGTTTCATCCCAAAATTCCCGTTGATGCAATCGCGAGATGGTGCCTTCATGAGGCAGTGGGACAGTGTTTTCCCACTTTTTGAAAACACTCTCATGAGTCAGTGGGACATATATGTCCCACTTTTTTTCAGTAAACTACTGGCTTGATTTTTATGAAATTTGTTTCATACTATTTCTTTCTAGTTTATATCAATAAAGGACAGCCGTTTTTTATATTACCATGTCAAAAATATAGGACGACCGACAAAGGGTTAAAGTGGAAAAACTTGAACGTCCTTGCAAATGTCATCAAAGTTTATCACATCACTGTTTAGTGAAAGGTCATACCTTAGGTAGGGATGACGAACGTTTCAACTTCGGTATGCGTCGTGTCCACATTAACACAGAAATGTACTTTGCAGTGAGAAAGAAAGTCAGCCTGCAATACACTCTTGCATAAGTGATGCACAACCACGCCGCAGTTTCGCGGGTGGAGCTCGTATTTATTTTTAGGTTGTAACCGACTGTAGACACATAGTAGCCGAACTATGGCGCACAATCTATTTAATGACCACTGTGGAAATTACGAACATTTCGAAAAATTGCGGGCAATTGTATGTCTACATAAGATGAATCTCTCAGTTGAGTACGCGATATTAAGCGCTAACAAACTTTACGAGTTATATGCTGGGAGAATTTGATATAACATAACATAAACCTTCGCTATAGGAGCCACTAAGAGGTTCTGAATGTTTTTTTTTCAAATGAGCGTGCCAAAGAATACAAAGGAGAAAACCTTATACTTGTAATGTTGCCCTAAATCATTTTCCCATGCGTTCTTTTTTTATTGCTTGATAGAAGTATAGAAGGTTTATGATATACTGTGTGAATTTTGTTTTGTCATTAGTTCGAACAGATCATTCCCCGAGAGGCCATATTCGAGCACCCAAAAGAATAAAATGTAAATCTTAATAGCGCCACTTTTTTTTGCAATCTCTACCACGGATATTCAGATATGGTAATAGAGGTTCAATTGCTCATCGCCTACCCCTGCCACCAATAACACATTTTATCTCTATGCTTGTATATCAAAGTAACATTCTGTTTCCTTCTAATTTAACCCACCGTGCTTTCTAGCTCATGAGTTATGAAGCTGCGATGCATGAGTATGAGCTCGAGTGTTCGATCTCGCAAGAGACGCATTTCAGTGAATCCGGCATCCGAAAACATTTGTTTACATTGATAAGGGTGCCCATTAAAGAGATCCAAGCGAACAGATACAGTATTGAAAGTTTCTAATTGCGGCGTGCCTCATAATTACATTGCGATTCGGGCCCTTATAATCCTAGATTTCGCAGCCATTTAAGCGCGGAGCGCTTTAGGGGAGCAGGCTGTCGTATGTGTTCGTCATCGCTTGGCGTAAGTCAGGCAAACCCACATATAGCATAACCAGCTGAGCGCGCGCTCGCGCCAAAGATAAGTCTTCTTCCTCTTGTTCTTCGAGCGCCAATTATGATGGTTTTTAACGCAAGACTTCTTCCTCTTGTTCTCCGAGCACCTTGATGATCATATTAACGCAGGTAAAACTACATATAGTAAAGCCAACTTTAGCATATTGAGCGCGCTCGCGCCAAAGAGAAGTCTTCTTCCTCTGGCTCTTCGAGTGCCTTGATGATGATATTAAGTGCGGAAATTACTACTATGGCTAGGGAAACAGACGCAAAACCCATGCATAAAAAGAAAGAGAAAGCAAGCGAGAAAAAAGAGAGAGAAAGAAAGGGAAAAATACAATGAAAAGTATAAATAAACAGAAATAAAGAGAGAAAAACGTAGAACAAACTGGAAAAGAGAACAGGAAAGAAAAAGAGGAGGAAAGAAGAAAACTGAAGAGAAAGAGCGCTGCCCAACTCCGTACTTCCTTCATGCTTGGCACCACTAAGGACAAGCTGCCTTAATTTTTGTCCTTTGCCTTTAAAATGGGTAAGTTGAGCTGGCCCCAGGAGTGTCCAACGAATACAAAAAATTGCATAAATATATAGCTTGAAACCAAGAGCACCGCATGGTAATCTTTTGAGGTAATCCTGCCGTGCGGTAATCCAGTAGATTGCTGTTCCTCAAAGATCGCCATCTTCCCTACACACAAATTTAATTTTCATATGCATACGTCGGCAAAAAATGTGGAGCTCACTCAGGCTCACTCCCGAAACATATTTTGAACTAAGGGCTTACTCGAACTCGGACTCACCAAAAGTTTTCTTACTTGGACTCGCTCAAACTCAGACTCACCAAAAGTTTTTGCCGGCCTGGACTCACTCGGACTCAAACTCACCAAACTATTACTCACTCGGACTCACTCAGCTCTACCTGAGTCTGAATGAGTCGACTCATGAGTCCGCTAGCGTTTACTTAGCTTTTTAAAGCATGGTGTCAATGTTATTTAACACCAATATCAAGCTTCCTTTATAATCGTCCGTTTTTTCTTCCTTTACAATCTTCGTGTTTTCAATAAGAATGTCAATTGTTAGTATGCGCTTGTGCTGTTCCCGTCTCTCTTCATCCACGATTTTGGCGCATTTTCTTGAAACATGGAATACCAACTCGCCCAACTGTTCAATCTTCTAAGCAATATCTAGCGTATTCCGTTAATCTACTTGGCGCCTTTTGTCTCTTACATTGAAATTCAAGTTATCCTTGTTTGCAATCCATGAAGAACATTTTTATTGAAAGAGATGATTCACATGATGTATTTTTATCAACTTCCCGCGAAATACTTTGCCCCTTCCGGTGCGCACGCCTCTGGTGAATAAATATTGGGCATCCGTGTGAACGCTAGTATGTTTAAGTATGCGCGAGTAGACGTTAGTATAAACGTGAGCCGACATAAGGCCGATATCATTGCCGAATTTGTGTAGATAGGACCATAGGTGGACAAGAAATGTGGACATCACTAAGACTCACTCACCCATGAAATATATTTTGTGCTTAGGACTCACTCGGAACTCAGACTCACTGAAATGTTTCTCAGTGGGGCTCACTCGGACTCAAACTCACCAAACTATTATTCACTCGGGCTCACTCAGACCCAGACTCACGCCTTCATCTCACTCCGAGTCAGTCTGAATGAGTCGACTCATGAGTGAGTTTGCCGACCTATGTTCATATGTTCTTCGCTGCAACGAGTCAGCCCGGAATAAACAAATTCTTTTTCACTTTTCTACTCACCGGTGGCTGTAATCTGCAAGGCTTTCGTTGTGTTTGTATGCCCCGATGACGATGGTTCGCGTTCAGTTTCTGTTTGGCCACCCGCATGATGTCGCACTGCACGCATTTGCTTCTGGGTATTTTCCACCACACATGGCTTTGTGCAACCCCCAGCACGTGTCGTTGTTACTGAGGTCTCAGCGGATTTAATGGCATCGATGGACGAGCTGGCACCCGGAATATTGAAGAGCCGACCTTCATCAGGTTTTATAAGAGTGGTTGTGGTGGTGGTCGTAGTTCTGAGCTGTAACAACGGTTTCAGACCCACAGGAGTTGGTCTAGAGTCCTTGCTGTTTTTCACAAGCGAATCTGCGCCGTATTTATGGTACTTCACGGTCGTAGCTCCAGTCGCGTCAAACGTAGGTTTACTCATTACGGAAGTCCAGTACATTTCTAAATGTATCCCTGCTGTGGCTAGCCGCATGAACTCCACCCAGGCTTCTCAGTAAGAAGTTTTCTGCTAACACAGTCAAGAAAGCATCACTAGTTACAGTGGCAGGAACTCTACGCGATGATTTACCACTGCCAGATTCTTCGGGAATTTGGATCGTTTGGTTTTCAACAGTCGTGGTTGTTATGCGTAGCGAGCGGGCGCTTTCATTGCGAGGCATCACTTGTGTGACCGTTATATAGCGCGTAGTTGACGCATTGATCATCACCGAAGCCACGTGTTTTACATTCGACGCAGTACTGCGATTAACAGCACCACTGCATGGTGTACCAATAATTGTTTTGACCTCCATTTGCTCCAACTGACGGGATTTGGTTGCGGAACACTAGAAGGAGTATAGGAAGAAGGTTGCCCAGCCCTTGGTTGAGGAATGGGAGACTGTGTGCGTTGCAATGGCCCACTTAATATGCTTGCTTGTCTTCCGCTTAATGTATTGTTTATCGTTACATTGTTTACTTGAACTGATTGCTGACTATGTGATTGTGCTTTAACCGCTGTTTCTTCCAGCCACTGGCGCATTTCTTGGTATATTTGTCTTACTGGTGTGAGCCGTAACATTTGTTAGTATTGTACCTGGACTCGGATGCAACGTCGCCACTGTTTTAGACGTACTCTGTCGTGCGCAAGGTAATTGCTTCTCTGGGGCACGGCCAGCACTTTTAATTCCAGTTATGCCTTTCGAAACCCTTTTCTTCAGTTTTATTAGCAACTATTCATTTCTTTGGTGTGCGAAACTGCACCTTTATGTGTTCCAATTGATGTGGTTCGAGACACAATACTTGGCTGATGATTATTCAGGCGTCGTTGTCGGTAATGGTGCGTGTGATATGCTTGCTTTTTCTGAACTTACAGTAGTGTTTTGCGTTCTTTTTCGCACATGAACTGATTGCTGATTTTTTAATTGTGGATCCACCGTTATTATTTCGGTCAACGGCCCCTTTCTTGTTATATTTGTTGCATTGCTGTGAGTAGTCACTCTCGTTACACTTGTACTTGTATTCGCAGGGAAAGTCCTTCTCCGGTTCTAGACGTAGGTCTGTGCTGCGGAGGGTGACGGTTTCTCTGGAACATTGCGAGGATCCTTCGGTTCCTCTTGAGCCTTTCTTAATAGTTCCTGTGTGCACTGTCGGTTTTATTAGTAACTATCGTTTCCTTTGGTGTGTGAAACTGCGCCTGTATGAGTTCCTATCGCTGGCGTTCCGAGACACATTACTTGGCTGATAATTATTAGGCTTCGTTCCTGGTAATGGTGCCGGTGATGTGGTGGTTTTCGCCTCCGCTTATTGTAGAGTTTGTAGTGGCTTTTCGTTACTGTAACTGATTGCTGATTTCTGAATTGTGGTGTCGGTGTTGTTCTTTCGGTCAATGGCACTTTGCTTGTTATCTTTGTACTATTGCTTTGTGTCGTGAACTTTTGTTGCACTTGTACTTGTATTCGCAGGGACAGTCCTCTTCCGTTCTAGGCGTAGGTCTGTTCTGCGGAGGGTGATGGTTTTTCTGGTAACATTGCGAGGATTCTTCAGGTCCTCTTGAGCCTTTCGGAATATGGTTCCTGTGTGCACTGTCGTCTTATTAGTAACTATCGTTTCCTTGGTGTGTGAAACTGCGCCTGTATGAGTTCCTATCGATGGCGTTCGAGACACATTAGTTGGCTGATGATTATTAGGCTTTCTTCTAGGTAATGGGGTCCGGTGATAGGGTGGTTTTCTCCGCTTATTGTAGAGTTTGTAGTGGTTTTCGTTACTGTAACTGATTGCTGATTTCTGAATTGTGGTGTCGGTGTTGTTCTTTCGGTCAATGGCACTTTGCTTGTTATCTTTGTAGTATTGCTTTGTGTGTCGTGACTTTTGTTACACTTGTACTTGTATTCGCAGGGACAGTCCTCTTCCGTTCTAGGCGTAGGTCTGTTGTGCGGAGGGTGACGGTTTTTCTGTAACATTGCGAGGATTCTTCGGTCCTCTTGAGCCTTTCGGAATATGGTTCCTGTGTGCACTGTCGTCTTATTAGTAACTATCGTTTCCTTGGTGTGTGAAACTGCGCCTGTATGAGTTCCTATCGATGGCGTTCGAGACACATTAGTTGGCTGATGATTATTAGGCTTTCTTCTAGGTAATGGGGCCGGTGATAGGGTGGTTTTCCCTCCGCTTATTGTAGAGTTTGTAGTGGTTTTCGTTACTGTAACTGATTGCTGATTTCTGAATTGTGGTGTCGGTGTTGTTCTTTCGGTCAATGGCACTTTGCTTGTTATCTTTGTAGTATTGCTCTGTGTCGTGAACTTTTGTTACACTTGTACTTGTATTCGCAGGGACAGTCCTCTTCCGTTCTAGGCGTAGTCTGTTGTGCGGAGGGTGACGGTTTTTCTGGTAACATTGCGAGGATTCTTCGGTCCTCTTGAGCCTTTCGGATATGGTTCCTGTGTGCACTGTCGTCTTATTAGTAACTATCGTTTCCTTGGTGTGTGAAACTGCGCCTGTTTGAGTTCCTATCGATGGCGTTCGAGACACATTAGTTGGCTGATGATTATTAGGCTTTCTTCTAGGTAATGGGGCCGGTGATAGGGTGGTTTTCTCTCCGCTTATTGTAGAGTTTGTAGTGGTTTTCGTTACTGTAACTGATTGCTGATTTCTGAATTGTGGTGTCGGTGTTGTTCTTTCGGTCAATGGCACTTTGCTTGTTATCTTTGTAGTATTGCTTTGTGTCGTGACTTTTGTTACACTTGTACTTGTATTCGCAGGGACAGTCCTCTTCCGTTCTAGGCGTAGTCTGTTGTGCGGAGGGTGACGGTTTTTCTGTAACATTGCGAGGATTCTTCGGTCCTCTTGAGCCTTTCGGAATATGGTTCCTGTGTGCACTGTCGTCTTATTAGTAACTATGGTTTCCTTGGTGTGTGAAACTGCGCCTGTATGAGTTCCTATCGATGGCGTTCGAGACACATTAGTTGGCTGATGATTATTAGGCTTTCTTCTAGGTAATGGGGCCGGTGATAGGGTGGTTTTCTCTCCGCTTATTGTAGAGTTTGTAGTGGTTTTCGTTACTGTAACTGATTGCTGATTTCTGAATTGTGGTGTCGGCGTTGTTCTTTCGGTCAATGGCACTTTGCTTGTTATCTTTGTAGTATTGCTTTGTGTGTCGTGACTTTTGTTACACTTGTACTTGTATTCGCAGGGACAGTCCTCTTCCGTTCTAGGCGTAGGTTCTGTTCTGCGGAGGGTGACGGTTTTTCTGTAACATTGCGAGGATTCTTCGGTCCTCTTGAGCCTTTCGGATATGGTTCCTGTGTGCACTGTCGTCTTATTAGTAACTATCGTTTCCTTGGTGTGTGAAACTGCGCCTGTATGAGTTCCTATCGATGGCGTTCGAGACACATTAGTTGGCTGATGATTATTAGGCTTTCTTCTAGGTAATGGGGCCGGTGATAGGGTGGTTTTCTCTCCGGCTTATTGTAGAGTTTGTAGTGGTTTTCGTTACTGTAACTGATTGCTGATTTCTGAATTGTGGTGTCGGCGTTGTTCTTTCGGTCAATGGCACTTTGCTTGTTATCTTTGTAGTATTGCTTTGTGTGTCGTGAACTTTTGTTACACTTGTACTTGTATTCGCAGGGACAGTCCTCTTCCGTTCTAGGCGTAGTCTGTTCTGCGGAGGGTGACGGTTTTTCTGTAACATTGCGAGGATTCTTCGGTCCTCTTGAGCCTTTCGATATGGTTCCTGTGTGCACTGTCGTCTTATTAGTAACTATCGTTTCCTTGGTGTGTGAAACTGCGCCTGTATGAGTTCCTATCGATGGCGTTCGAGACACATTAGTTGGCTGATGATTATTAGGCTTTCTTCTTGGTAATGGGGCCGGTGATAGGGTGGTTTTCTCTCCGCTTATTGTAGAGTTTGTAGTGGTTTTCCTTACTGTAACTGATTGCTGATTTACTTTTTGTGGTGTCGGCGTTGTTCTTTCGGTCAATGGCACTTTGCTTGTTATCTTTGTAGTATTGCTTTGTGTTGTGAACTTTTGTTACACTTGAACTTGTATTCGCCGGGACAGTCCTCTTCCGTTCTAGGCGTTGTCTGTTCTGCGGAGGGTGACGGTTTTTCTGTAACATTGCGAGGATTCTTCGGTCCTCTTGAGCCTTTCGGAATATGGTTCCTGTGTGCACTGTCGTCTTATTAGTAACTATCGTTTCCTTGGTGTGTGAAACTGCGCCTGTATGAGTTCCTATCGATGGCGTTCGAGACACATTAGTTGGCTGATGATTATTAGGCTTTCTTCTAGGTAATGGGGCCGGTGATAGGGTGGTTTTCCCTCCGCTTATTGTAGAGTTTGTAGTGGTTTTCGTTACTGTAACTGATTGCTGATTTCTGAATTGTGGTGTCGGTGTTGTTCTTTCGGTCAATGGCACTTTGCTTGTTATCTTTGTAGTATTGCTTTGTGTCGTGACTTTTGTTACACTTGTACTTGTATTCGCAGGGACAGTCCTCTTCGTTCTAGGCGTAGTCTGTTCTGCGGAGGGTGACGGTTTTTCTGTAACATTGCGAGGATTCTTCGGTCCTCTTGAGCCTTTCGGAATATGGTTCCTGTGTGCACTGTCGTCTTATTAGTAACTATCGTTTCCTTGGTGTGTGAAACTGCGCCTGTATGAGTTCCTATCGATGGCGTTCGAGACACATTAGTTGGCTGATGATTATTAGGCTTTCTTCTAGGTAATGGGGCCGGTGATAGGGTGGTTTTCTCTCCGCTTATTGTAGAGTTTGTAGTGGTTTTCGTTACTGTAACTGATTGCTGATTTCTGAATTGTGGTGTCGGTGTTGTTCTTTCGGTCAATGGCACTTTGCTTGTTATCTTTGTAGTATTGCTTTGTGTCGTGACTTTTGTTACACTTGTACTTGTATTCGCAGGGACAGTCCTCTTCCGTTCTAGGCGTAGTCTGTTGTGCGGAGGGTGACGGTTTTTCTGGTAACATTGCGAGGATTCTTCGGTCCTCTTGAGCCTTTCGGAATATGGTTCCTGTGTGCACTGTCGTCTTATTAGTAACTATGGTTTCCTTGGTGTGTGAAACTGCGCCTGTATGAGTTCCTATCGATGGCGTTCGAGACACATTAGTTGGCTGATGATTATTAGGCTTTCTTCTTGGTAATGGGGCCGGTGATAGGGTGGTTTTCCCTCCGCTTATTGTAGAGTTTCTAGTGGTTTTCTTACTGTAACTGATTGCTGATTTCCTTTTTGTGGTGTCGGCGTTGTTCTTTCGGTCAATGGCACTTTGCTTGTTATCTTTGTAGTATTGCTTTGTGTCGTGAACTTTTGTTACACTTGTACTTGTATTCGCAGGGACAGTCCTCTTCGTTCTAGGCGTAGTCTGTTCTGCGGAGGGTGACGGTTTTTCTGTAACATTGCGAGGATTCTTCGGTCCTCTTGAGCCTTTCGGAATATGGTTCCTGTGTGCACTGTCGTCTTATTAGTAACTATCGGTTTCCTTGGTGTGTGAAACTGCGCCTGTATGAGTTCCTATCGATGGCGTTCGAGACACATTAGTTGGCTGATGATTATTAGGCTTTCTTCTTGGAAATGGGGCCGGTGATAGGGTGGTTTTCTCTCCGCTTATTGTAGAGTTTGTAGTGGTTTTCCTTACTGTAACTGATTGCTGATTTACTTTTTGTGGTGTCGGCGTTGTTCTTTCGGTCAATGGCACTTTGCTTGTTATCTTTGTAGTATTGCTTTGTGTCGTGAACTTTTGTTACACTTGTACTTGTATTCGCCGGGACAGTCCTCTTCCGTTCTAGGCGTAGTCTGTTCTGCGGAGGGTGACGGTTTTTCTGGTAACATTGCGAGGATTCTTCGGTCCTCTTGAGCCTTTCGGAATATGGTTCCTGTGTGCACTGTCGTCTTATTAGTAACTATCGTTTCCTTGGTGTGTGAAACTGCGCCTGTATGAGTTCCTATCGATGGCGTTCGAGACACATTAGTTGGCTGATGATTATTAGGCTTTCTTCTAGGTAATGGGGCCGGTGATAGGGTGGTTTTCCCTCCGCTTATTGTAGAGTTTGTAGTGGTTTTCCTTACTGTAACTGATTGCTGATTTCTGAATTGTGGTGTCGGCGTTGTTCTTTCGGTCAATGGCACTTTGCTTGTTATCTTTGTAGTATTGCTTTGTGTCGTGACTTTTGTTACACTTGTACTTGTATTCGCAGGGACAGTCCTCTTCGTTCTAGGCGTAGTCTGTTCTGCGGAGGGTGACGGTTTTTCTGTAACATTGCGAGGATTCTTCGGTCCTCTTGAGCCTTTCGGAATATGGTTCCTGTGTGCACTGTCGTCTTATTAGTAACTATCGTTTCCTTGGTGTGTGAAACTGCGCCTGTATGAGTTCCTATCGATGGCGTTCGAGACACATTAGTTGGCTGATGATTATTAGGCTTTCTTCTTGGTAATGGAGCCGGTGATAGGGTGGTTTTCTCTCCGGCTTATTGTAGAGTTTGTAGTGGTTTTCCTTACTGTAACTGATTGCTGATTTACTTTTTGTGGTGTCGGCGTTGTTCTTTCGGTCAATGGCACTTTGCTTGTTATCGTTGTAGTATTGCTTTGTGTCGTGAACTTTTGTTACACTTGTACTTGTATTCGCAGGGACAGTCCTCTTCGTTCTAGGCGTAGTCTGTTCTGCGGAGGGTGACGGTTTTTCTGGTAACATTGCGAGGATTCTTCGGTCCTCTTGAGCCTTTCGGATATGGTTCCGTGTGTGCACTGTCGTCTTATTAGTAACTATCGTTTCCTTGGTGTGTGAAACTGCGCCTGTATGAGTTCCTATCGATGGCGTTCGAGACACATTAGTTGGCTGATGATTATTAGGCTTTCTTCTTGGAAATGGGGCCGGTGATAGGGTGGTTTTCTCTCCGCTTATTGTAGAGTTTGTAGTGGTTTTCCTTACTGTAACTGATTGCTGATTTACTTTTTGTGGTGTCGGCGTTGTTCTTTCGGTCAATGGCACTTTGCTTGTTATCTTTGTAGTATTGCTTTGTGTCGTGAACTTTTGTTACACTTGTACTTGTATTCGCAGGGACAGTCCTCTTCGTTCTAGGCGTAGTCTGTTCTGCGGAGGGTGACGGTTTTTCTGGAACATTGCGAGGATTCCTCGGTCCTCTTGAGCCTTTCGGAATATGGTTCCTGTGTGCACTGTCGTCTTATTAGTAACTATCGTTTCCTTGGTGTGTGAAACTGCGCCTGTTTGAGTTCCTATCGATGGCGTTCGAGACACATTAGTTGGCTGATGATTATTAGGCTTTCTTCTAGGTAATGGGGCTGGTGATAGGGTGGTTTTCCCTCCGCTTATTGTAGAGTTTGTAGTGGTTTTCCTTACTGTAACTGATTGCTGATTTCTGAATTGTGGTGTCGGCGTTGTTCTTTCGGTCAATGGCACTTTCTTGTTATCTTTGTTGTATTGCTGTGTGTCGTAACTTTTGTTACACTTGTACTTGTATTCGCAGGGACAGTCCTCTTCCGTTCTAGGCGTAGTCTGTTCTGCGGAGGGTGATGGTTTTTCTGTAACATTGCGAGGATTCTTCGGTCCTCTTGAGCCTTTCGGAATATGGTTCCTGTGTGCACTGTCGTCTTATTAGTAACTATCGTTTCCTTGGTGTGTGAAACTGCGCCTGTATGAGTTCCTATCGATGGCGTTCGAGACACATTAGTTGGCTGATGATTATTAGGCTTTCTTCTTGGTAATGGAGCCGGTGATAGGGTGGTTTTCTCTCCGGCTTATTGTAGAATTCGTAGTTGGTTTTCCTTACTATAACTGATTCGCTGATTCCCTGTTTGTGGTGTCGGCGTTGTTCTTTCGGTCAATGGCACTTTGCTTGTTATCTTTGTTGTATTGCTGTGTGTCGTAACTTTTGTTACACTTGTACTTGTATTCGCAGGGACAGTCCTCTTCCGTTCTAGACGTAGGCTGTTCTGCGGAGGGTGACGGTTTTTCTGGTAACATTGCGAGGATTCTTCGGTTCCTCTTGAGCCTTTCGGATATGGTTCGTGTGTGCACTGTCGTCTTATTAGTAACTATCGTTTCCTTGGTGTGTGAAACTGCGCCTGTATGAGTTCCTATCGATGGCGTTCGAGACACATTAGTTGGCTGATGATTATTAGGCTTTCTTCTAAGTAATGGGGCCGGTGATAGGGTGGTTTTCCCTCCGGCTTATTGTAGAGTTTGTAGTTGGTTTTCCTTACTGTAACTGATTGCTGATTTCTGAATTGTGGTGTCGGCGTTGTTCTTTCGGTCAATGGCACTTTGCTTGTTATCTTTGTAGTATTGCTTTGTGTCGTGACTTTTGTTACACTTGTACTTGTATTCGCAGGGACAGTCCTCTTCGTTCTAGACGTAGTCTGTTCTGCGGAGGGTGACGGTTTTTCTGTAACATTGCGAGGATTCTTCGGTCCTCTTGAGCCTTTCGATATGGTTCCTGTGTGCACTGTCGTCATATTAGTAACTATCGTTTCCTTGGTGTGTGAAACTGCGCCTGTATGAGTTCCTATCGATGGCGTTCGAGACACATTAGTTGGCTGATGATTATTAGGCTTTCTTCTTGGTAATGGAGCCGGTGATATGGTGGTTTCTCCTCCGCTTATTGTAGAGTTTGTAGTGGTTTTCCTTACTGTAACTGATTGCTGATGTCCTATTTGTGGTGTCGGCGTTGTTCTTTCGGTCAATGGCACCTTTGTTGTTATCTCTGTTGCATAGCTGCGATTCGTGAATCTCGTTACACTTGTATTTGTTTTCTCAGAGAAAGTCCCCTTTTTACTAGACGTAGTGTTCTCCAGAGGGTGTTTGTATCCCTGAAAGATTCCGAGGAAGCGTCGATCCTGTTGTCCCTTTCGGAAAAACTGTTTTCATGTAATTATCGTTTTATTAGTTTTTATCGTTACTTTAGTATGCGAAACGGCACTTCGGTTGTGTCATTCCACTTACTCCTTTCGATGTCTTTTCAGCGACAGAGCGAGGGGGGAGAATTATTAGGTTGCGTGCGGGGCACTGGTGTACGTAGTTTGCCAGCTTGTCTTCCACTTAACGCAGTGTTTATTATCGTTTTGTTGGCTTGAACCGAGTGTCGAATTTCAGAATGTGGTTTCGACGTTTTCGGTTCGCTCGCTGGCCCCTCCCTAGATTTTTTTCGTGGCACTTCTGTGAAACGTATTTGTGAGGTTTCTTTTACTTATATGCGAATTTCTTGCTGTTGACGTTGTTACTGTTTTTCTGTGCGAGTTTGGCGGCGCAGTTTCCGCTTCGTCAAGCACATTAGATGGAATGTGGTACTGCGGCGCATGGTGGACTTTGCGCTTGATTTCCTTTCACTATTTGATGCGAACTAGCCGTCTCTAGTTTCGTAGACTCCGAGGTATCAAATATCTTGGTGTGAGCTTTTGTTGCAGGATCAGTTGTTCCTTGTTGGTGCCTCATCTTGTAATTTTGGTGTTGTCCGTTTTCCTCTTGTATTATTACTCACATTCGCTCCTTTATAAGCATAAGAGCCAGGGGTTGCTGAGTTCCTCGCCATATTCTTCCGAGGGGCCAGAGCAGTATGGGACACGGTAGGTCTCATTTCTCTTTTATGTATTTGTTCTGGGAATGTAGCAAAAGCCTCGTTGGCTGGTGTTCTTCCAGCAGTAAGTTTTGATGTTTGTATTGTGCCTGTAAAATGTTTTCGTGGCACTCTCTGAAATTGGGTGTTTTGATAAGGCACAGCAGGTCGTACTTGGGGCAGTACTTTACGTTCAGGCGTGCTTGCTACTTGCGACGGTACATGTTTTCCAGTTTGGGTTTCTGTGCGTGGTAAACCTTGTATGAGTGGCTGTTTTGATAAGTCTCGTGGCAGTTCTATCGTTGTGGTAGGCGTCCGCCACACTCCTCGGTGTTCCAGCTTCAGATGACGGGATTGCTGAAAACTGCTTAACTGGTGTGGCGATTGCCGCGTTTTGTGGTATTTGTGGCCCTTCAACGTACCTGGGCGTTTTCTGAGACAGGTCTGCGGAATTCTGTGTAGGTCGTTTTACGTAAAGTTGCGCGTTTTCTCCAGTTGTTTGAAATACCGCAGTATTTCTTGATGCTATACTCGTGCCGTCTGGTATTCTAGCACTTCCAACCATTTAATCGGTTTGGCGATTTCTGTGGGATCTGCACACCATATTGTTGTTGAGCAGGGATTTCAATGGGTATACTTTTTCGAGATGCACCTTGATGGACCCCCCCGTGAAAAATCTCTACGAGTGGAAATTGCCGTTGATGGGGAAGGATGGGTGGACAATTACGCGGTTGCTGCTCGGTGCTGTGAAGGTTAGCGGGTTTTGCACGTATGGGGCCACGAGGAACCGCTTCAAATGTCTTGCCAGTGAACGACGCTTGAGATGCTATGTTCTCCTTTCCAGTTTGTCTTGAAGTAAACAGTGAGCTATCATCGTTGACTTCACTTCTTGTCACATATGATGGACCCCTGTTGCACTACTTTATAATATGGCTCGGTGGGCCGCTTGCCTACAGGCACTGCATATGATACTTCAGCCCTACTGGTATGGGAAGGCCGTGTTAACGGCATTGCGCTGCGTGCCGGAGTGATTCCTATTTCTTGACCAGGAACTGCCGCCATTTTCTCGTGAGTTAGCCTGGTCGATGTCATTGTTGGCTGCCCAGAAAAAGTTCGTGAATTTCGATTCATATTTGCAGTTGGCATTTCCGCCATTGTCGTTCCTTTCACAGGTGGCCAACCTGTAGATGACGATGTAGTCTGAGATACAGTTCTGCGGTTTATCATTTGGGTTTGCTCAGCAGCGCCAACAACGCTAGCCGAGCTTGATGTCTGTCCTTCAAAAGGAATTAACATTCGTTTCATTTTGTATTGTAGTAGCATCAGTCAGTGTGGGCTGCCTTATATAACATTTGGGGATTTGGCCCTGGCTTCCTCCATATGCGGATTGGGCGTTCTAAATGTTTGAGTCGCTTGTGTCAAGCCTGTGGACGTGGATGTCATCTGCGCAGAAGTTTGGGTGGGAATAAATTGTTCTCGTTTTGTGCAGGGCTGCCTTGCATAACGCTGCAGTATAGTTGCACTGTTCGTCACTAGTGGACGTCCTTGCGACTCTGATTCCATACCCATAATTTGTTCTTGGTGCGCCTGGTTGGACAGTGTTTTGGTGTATAAATTGGTCGCACACCTGAGTTTCTCGAAACTCGAGGGCCGTCACGCACATTTCTCCTCACTATCTCTGTAAGTGACGGTGGAACTTTGTGGGCGTCGGATTGAAGGCGCCTCATTTAGTGTACTGCGAATGAATCGTTGTGTGGAGATATCCTCTGCGTACCTCCGACCTGAATCGTTGATGGCCCGGAACGTTCCATGTATGCATCAGATCTCGCTACTTGCGGTGGCCTTTTCAGGCTCTGGTGAAAAGTACGGCTCGGCAGATGTACTACCGGGACGCATTGCTCGTGGTATTCCGTTTGTCTGCGTTCTGCCAGCCCTGCTGAAATGAAGACACCTCACGTACTCGAGTTGTTCCCAGTCTTGGGCCCAAGACCGACGGTAAGATTTTGCGGCACAGGAGCTGTGGAACTCGCACCACGGGTTGGTAGCTGCCCGAGCTGTGGTGCTGGGCCGAACTGGTACGCAGCCGTTCTATCATCAGGGCCTAACGCGTACGGCCTGATTAACAGTGGCGGCGCTTGAAACGTTGGTCTTTGCTCCGGAACTGATTCCATATGGTATTTGTATAGGTGTTTCACTTGGAAAAGTAGTGAGCGGAATGTTTCCTTGAAGGCTCGATCGGGCCTGGTTGTAGTGGTGTCCTCGCGGGAGTTACTGTATTTGACGTTGTCAGCGTTGGTGAAATTCCGGTTCGTTCTTCCGAAAGGACGTCATTGGAGGTGCCAGTTGAGAGTTTCTGTTTTGCCCAACGGTTCCGATAGATGGCGTTGCGAGCAACGGGCCGTGAGCAATTACTTGTGGGCTCTTTTCGGGCTTGTGCAGCTTTATAAGGCGCATTGAATTGTTCTCTGTATTGCGCCACTCCACCAATTTGCTTGAAGTTTCCACTCACACGCCTTAACGGTCCTGCATATGCCTTCGCAGCCTGTCCGACTAAACGACGTGACTGCTGAATCGAGTGTTCATTTTCTCGCACTCTTGTGATGACATTCTCGAACCTTTCTTCGGGATTCCACTTGCTAACTAGAGCAGACGGATTGGTCATCTCTCTAGATGGGACGGCTGAACGTTGTGCTTCGCCCGCCCTGGAGACTTCGGTAGATCTTTGCTCAAGTGGGTCAGTGTATTTCATACTTTGGATTCTTCGAGGCGGTGGTGATTTGATCGCCGCCCCTGCGAAATAAGTATTTCCTTCGACCTTCGCTACCCATTTTGTTCACAGGTCCAAGGAAACTGTGCGGCCACTCTGCCAATCCCACGTTGTGCGTTGTAGTATTCCTGGCCGTGTTCTGCTTCATTTATTTGTGCCCCTCCACTCGAACTATGCCAAGAAGGCAAGCTTTCCACAGGATTTTGGGTATTTCCTGGGCAGCTGCTGCGTCGCGATGCTGCAGTGAAGTCATTTGAGCTCGTGTAACTGTATTTTGCATCGTTGGGGTTTGTACGCTTCCTAGCTGCACGTCCGCAGGCAGTTGATTACCTAGCTGTACGCCGCCATGGGACTGAATATATGGTTTAGAAAAAAGGCGTCCGTCTTGCACTATTTGCTGACTCGCGTGTCTAGATGGACAGAATCTTTCTTGACTTGTATGCATGTGGAGACATTGCCATGAGTGCTTGTTGTGTCTTTCCGCCGTCCAATACCGTTACTCTTCTGGTAGGAAACTCTGCGCGGGGCGTTTTGATCTCACGGACTCTGGCTCGTGGTGAATTCGTCAACATGCTTGCTGATTTTTTATCCTAATTCGGGTATTGCTGCCATCCGCTTTGCGTTCTGCGGTGTACGCGATAACATCCGACTCAAGTGTTCCGCAGGAACTCGTACATGTGATACAGATTTCGTTGTCACTGCTTCGTTCTGTTGACGTGTTACCGTTTCCCTTGAATTTACAGGCTGCACTGTATTATGATCTGGTGTCATCTCTTCTGTGGAAGTTCCTTTTTAAGAGTTGACTTGGTGGCAGGTGGTATCTCGGAAATTGATTTCGCAGTTCGCTGTGACTGCTGAATCGAAACATTGTGCTTTGATTCGGTGTTGCACTCGGGTAATAGATTTTGATAATGGCGACTTTCCATCAAGCTTTCGTACACCCTTCGACGTTGGAAGAATCGCTTCCGTTGACACCAATCTTGCGTTTTATTTGACTTAGCGTTTGATTTCTTCCAACGGTCACGTTATTAGTTGCCACTTTCATTTGGTCCAAGAAGGCCCCACTTCTTGTTGATTTGGCTCTCTTTCTACGCTGTTAGAAAACCCTAACCCATATATTGTTTCCTGCTGTTCTTCGTGTACTATACCGGCACTGCTCTCTAGTCCTGGTGAAGCGCTTTTCGCGGACGACACGACGACCTGAAATATGTCAGGAACTCTCGTTTAGATGTCGTTTACTTTAAACAGTCACAAATTCA
Source organism: Rhipicephalus appendiculatus (assembly GCA_030522465.1). Lineage (NCBI taxonomy): Eukaryota > Metazoa > Arthropoda > Arachnida > Ixodida > Ixodidae > Rhipicephalus > Rhipicephalus appendiculatus. The sequence continues at coordinate 351,673 of JALIZH010013442.1, read as the reverse complement.
GGATAATATGGAGGCTTGAAGAGACGAAAAGTTCCCTGAACAGCGGGTGCGGCTGCAGCTAATGTTTCGACAAGTGCTCTTCTCTTGCTGCCTTGAAAAAGACCGCTGAACTTGTCGAAACATTCGCTCCAGCGACACACCCAGTTCATGAATTTTTCATCCAAATCACAAAGAGAGAGAGAGAGATGCAAGGAAAGGCAGGGAAGATCCAAATCACAAAGACCACTTAATATGTATAAGGTGGGAATGCATCACCTGTTGCGTAGGAGGGCCATGTTTTGGTAACGAGTCGTGTGAGCCCCTTGTTTTCCTGCAAGCCGCCGATCCCAGGAAGCAGTGCTGAAAAGCGGCACAAGTAGATTCTGCCTGACGACGATGATGGGGATGCGCTTTCAAGACGGGGACAGAGATGAGACGGGCAGAGATGTGCTCTGTGTGTCCGGTCTCATCTCTTCCCGCGTCTTGAAACAGCACATCGTCGTCATGTGGTATTTCTCTGCTACCATTATGAAACGCTCTTTAGACAGTACCAATAAGCTCTTCATTTAGATAAAAATGAGCGTTTCATGGTTACGAAGACGAAGAATAAAACAGTGCTAAACACGGTACGAGAAGAGGACACATACACGGCGCTGAACTAACAATACAGGTTTATTGCAAAACAACTGCAATATATAGGAAACAGGCTTATGCGCAGAACCGCGAAGCCTAAGCAGAAATGCACATACATGTGATAAAGGTCATACAGCAAAGATTATCAAGAAACTGTCATATCAGTGGGCCCCAGATATCTAATTTCACAGCCGTGAAGTGAAATCCGAGGGTACGATAGCACAAGAATCGCCATGCTGTTGAATGTGAAAGGCTTCTCTAATCTCACGTTCGCGCTGCTCGTCGTAGCGCCCCATGACCACACACTTATCAAGAATTGGCTGACAGCCACAATTTTTACAGCGGTCAGCCAAGTTTCTGGGGACAGAGCCTATGAGAGAGTAAGCGTGCTCCCTCAGCCGATCATTTATGCATCGGCCTGTTTGGCCGATGTAACAGCGCCCACAAGTAAATGGTATCTTATACTCAATCGCCGAAACACATTCAACAAAGCGCTTAGCGTGCTTCTCAGCGCATGCTTATTTCTTAGGTCATTCACTGTTAACACTGAGGCACAGCTCAGCAAGCTTGCCGCGTGCGCAGAATACGACTCTCACACCTATTTGCCTGTAACCTGCTTTAGCCTGTGCGAAACCTCATGTACGTAGGGAGTAACAGCCGTGCTAGAGTGAGACATGATAAATGGGCTGTTGCTTTGTCTCTTATTGGGCACCCGTAGTGACAATAAATATTGCAGTTGTTTTACAATAAACCTCGGTTGTTCGTTCAGCGCCGTGGATGTGTCCTTCTCGTCCCGTATTTAGCGCTGTTTCATTCTTCGTCTACCGTGCAGCTCCAACCAGCCCTATCAAGCACACTGTCATGGTTATGAAGTTTAACCAAAGGTTAACTTAGATGTATTTACGCTCCCGTGGATAGTACGCAATTTTAAACCCTTGGGACAGCATATGTTTAACTAGTCAAAGTAATGACTAGTACAGTGGAGATCTCTAATCGGACGACATTCATTATTGCGTAATTTTAGCGAACACAATACATACTAACAATGATCATGGTTGAGTTAACACGTGCCTTGAAGAGTGATTTTCTTATTATTATTTACTGCGACGAGAAGTATAGTTTAAGTGATGCTATTCACCATGCGCTAATTATGATTGTAAGGTGCAGGGGTCGTCAAAGGTTCGCAGGCTGCCGTACCATATGATTGGCCTGCAAACTTTTCACACACACCCGTGGCACAAAATCTTGAGCCTTCAATCTGTATTTTTTTATTTTTTTTGGTTGGGGCGAGAAGCCACGCGTCTCAGCAGAAGCAGTTTGGTTGCTTGCTTCAATTTCTGCTCGCTGTTTAGCTGTGCCCACCAGCGCACGAACTCAAGGACATACAAGCAAATGTTCTTGAACACATTTCACAGACACAAATTTTTGACACCTATAAATAAAACATCACTCTAAAGTTGTGCACAAATGCAGCGAAATAACACGCACGACTTCTTAATGTGCGTCTCTCGGTACGCGACGACGTGTAAATATTAACTCAGTAATGTGAAGGACTATGAAATGGCACAGTGGCCCAGGGGAGAGTAGGAGTGGTTTCTGATGACATCAAGAAAAACAAGCGAAGGAAGAGGATAGATACACGCGGTTTATCACGTGCACCTTTCTGCGTTTATTTAATTGCGAATCAAGCGCGTCATACATACAGAGCGAGATCATCTAGCTAGTAGCTTGCTACCGTACACCTCAGGTGGTAGGGGGGGAGGAGCAAAGGGTACTAGAAAGGCAACAAGGATTTACAAAGATAAAGTACATGCACACAATCGCTGATCTTCTCAGTTCAGGGCAACACTTGGCATTAATAATAGTTTTGTACCGGTTTCTTCTTACTAAGAACCGCCGTAATTCATTTCTATAGTCCTCTACGGTGACCTCGCGTGTGGTTGGCTTATAAGATTTCTACCAGAATAAAAAACAACCTCGAATGTTATGAGGCCGACTTGGTTGTTGGATTATTTGTTTTGTTTGCAGAACTTGTTATACTTTGTTATATTCTGTATTACAACGATCGTAATTGCACCGTTTTAATCACTCGTGTTAATTCATGATGCCTGTCTCTGTCATGAAGATATATCTTGCTTTGCATAAATCAGATTTTTTCCATACTGATGATTGTACCATTCTTGTGCAATGCTCCACCAGGGCAATTTAAGGGTAAATAAATTATAAAGGATAGATACGTTTAAAGGATAAGCGAATGTCATCCACGTGTCCTCGGTGTCTGCCTCCGGGCTAAATTATTGTCATATGTTGTCGAATAATAAATAACATTCATTTGTATAGCTTTTTTTCTTGAATTCTGGCTTTTTGTCGACAGCACGCCTCGGGTAAACTATGCCTAGCAGATAACACAAACTAGCTAAAAATTAATGGATAAGTTCCCGCTGAGCATATAATAACGCGGCACCTAAGTAGAATTAGGTATCGAAAAAACTTCACTGTAGTGAGCTTCAGTGTAGTAGACGCTGCCTCGATTCTGCCTATATAAAATTTTTCAAGACGCAATAAATCCTGAATTAAAGTCTCGGCAACTTCACATGTTGAATGACGCGTGGAATATGAATAACCTAATAAATTCCTCCTTGACGAAGCACAAGCGCCCTCTCGGAAGAAAAAGAAACATATTTTGTCCTGTGCGGGACCAAAACAGTTCAACTTGAAGGCAAGAAAGGAAAATAGAATGAAGGAATGGATATTTTATGTTTCCAGCAAATCAAGATCGCCATTGCCGTTTCCCAAACTTCTGTGATGAGCGTGGCCTTTTCTCGTTTGCTAAATTAACATACGTTTTCTCATCTATTCAGCAATCACGAGCTTCCAGGTCATTTCTAGTGTGTGGCAGGTTGACCACATTTAAGAAAACAAGAAAACTAGTATTTGAATGATCAACACCTTCATTAGGCTTCATATAAGACACTTTTTCTTCGTGACGTAGATGAAATGTTGAAGTGCTACAAACTTCAATGTCAACTGCGTCTTTCCTTCAAATGCAGACGACCCTGTTCGTGCACTGACCAACGAGCCAGGCCGTTTACTGACGTCACTGCGACACGCGAGCGTCTCCTCTAAGAGAGAAGCTCTTTGTCGTTTTTTTTTCACCTTCTGTTTTTCGACAAACGGGATCGCGCAAGTCAACGCCGACCTATATTCTGCAGCCCGACCGGATTTATGCACGTTGATGTTGACTCTTAAAGACAGTTCTTTCTCTAGTCGTTCGTCATCCTCACTGTCACCGCTGCGTGGCCTCTCCAGTTTTCTCTTGGCCGTCCGAGCACTTTTGCGTCAACTTTCGGAATAAGCGAAGTCCACGGCCTCAAGCAAACAAACGGTGATGACATTCGCTGCCAGCGATGAAAGGCGACACTGACCCGTCGACGCCTTTTGTGCGTTAGCGGCGGCTAAGTTGTTCGCCGAAGACGTACGGCGTAGGAAAGATCACACGTCTGCGCAGATGGTTTGGATAACGGCGACGTGGCAAAACTTGTGCTGTGCGAAGCGTGGAAGCTTCAAAGCTGACGTGTCAGATCTAAAGGAAACTTAGGAAAATGCCTGGTCATCAAAGCGCTGGCAATATTCACCAGACTGTGTATAGGCAGGGCGAAAATTGTCCAGACCTCGTTACACGCTTTCAGACGTCTCTCTTATATTAGCGAACTAAACTTTCGGCCCAAATAAAAATATGCGAGTGATCGTTTAGTAAAATTCAGGACATTCTGGTCTACGCAATGTGGGTTGTGCGTTTCAAGCACCGAACGCTCTGTTCAAGAGTATAGCCTTTGCATATAGCCCGAATGACGTGGCGTATGAAGAAGTACGACGCAATATCTTGAGCTATTAAAATTTCAGAACTTCGCTCTGTTTATTGGTATGAATGATTAATTTCTTTACTGAGCTGCAGAGCATGATGTACAATGTTTGTTTAGGAAAATGATTCACGATTTATGGTACTATGTATTCTAGTTTGGGGGGAGTGGTAAGCATTCCCGACGAAACGGGTGTTCTGCCACGTGCAAGAAATGATCTGTGCTGTGAATGTGTGCATATGCCGATCTGTCTCTCTCTCTCTCTACCTATTTCTTATCTTTCCCCTCTCTCCCATTACAACACCTTCAGTGTAGGGTACAAAACTGAATGCTCATTCTGGTTGACCTCCCTGCCTTCTCTTTCATCGTCCCTTTCCCTGCGTGCGAACCTACGCCATTTTATTTGACCAGAAATACTCTATTAACCAGAAATAGTCGCCTAAATGTGTGACTCTCGGTTGGTATACAAAAAGTGAAACAGCTCCATAAACTTACTCGCTCTACATGGGATAGTAAACAGCGCTACGATGTTTTCTTTACTTTGTTGTTTGCTTTCATTTTTCAGACGCTTGCGAATAAGCGGTCCGCCCCACTCCAGCACAGTGAAAGCCAAGAATAGAAATTGAGGAACATTCGAACGGGGATGAAGGTTTGAAGTGGTTTATAGAGGCAAGTGACTTTTGGGTTCTGCGTTTCAAGCACCGAACGCTCTGTTCAAGAGTATAGCCTTTGCATATAGCCCGAATGACGTGGCGTATGAAGAAGTAAAGTGTACTTGAAGAATGACGTGGCGTATCAAGAACGTAAAGTGTACTTGAAACTGCAGAAAAAAACAGATGAAGCGTTTACTTCACTCCACAAAGGCTTGACCTGTTGATTCACTTGCGCGGTTTACACATCTTAAAATATAATTTTAAGCTCTGTGAACTCAACTCAAGATCAACCGTAGTGTTTCCCTATAAGGCGGAAACAACTTGAGTTGTGAACTATTGAGCAAAAGAGGCACAAATAATTTATTACTCAACTGCACTCTTTCTTTCACTTTTGGATTTCTTCATGTGGTATGAATGTGTACTGTTCGTCCCAATTTTCCCAACAAGGACTAGTGTCCCAAGGACACTAGTCCTTGTAATTCACAATCCAGCGTGAGACATTGTCGCTCATTTTTGTTCTTTCATCTATTTGTGCGTTGCTATTTTTTGCGATTTTCTTATGTAATCTCGAAGCAAGTTTATCAGTATATTCATGCGTTGAAGATCAACTATTAACCATAGTGCCTTGTAAACTATTATGTAGCTTCCTACTTGACCCCTTGGATTGCTACTATGAGTGCTGGCCTGCAGCAGGCGTTGAAATGTTAACAGCACGTCAAATACGTATTCCCAATAACTACCTAATAAGTGCGAACCACCTCTTCTGTTTTTTTCTTCATGTTCGCGTCTGTTATTTTCATGCCCGGAAGAAACAACTTTTTTCGGGTTCGATGCTCCCTTCTTTCGACAGCTCTCATTACGTGTGCGTTGATAACTACTCTTAGTTATTTTTGGCAGCGCTTCTTCACGTACAAATGACTGCTTGTCACGGATCATTGTCACACGAACTTAACCCATCAGTATAACCTTTTTGTCATCAAGTACTCGTCTAGCGCTTTACACATATACTTTTCTTTCACTGGAAAAATATGAACAGTTGACAAATTATATTCCGTGCAAGTTGACCATTGAAACTGTCACTGTTCACAGTTCTGTGAAAATATAGCTCTAGGCCTATGTCAAGCTGCCTCTATGAAGAGCGGCTCTTCCTTGCTGTTTTATTCATCCGGGTCATAGTAAAAAATAAAATTATCGTTGTTAATATTAGTAGTAGTAGCAGCCGTAGTAGTGAGAACCAACAGACAATAATTCCAAGGAAAGTATAGGGGATTTTATTAGTAGTAAATGTAATGTAAATCTGAAGAAAGAAAAGTGGACGAAAAGATAACTTGCCGCGGGCAGGGACCGAGTATGCGACATTCGAATAACGCGTCCGATGCTCTACCAACTTAGTTATCACGGCGGCCATCCACTTTATGGGGTATATATGTGCATTTAAACGTGGGAGCGACAGTCACCGCAACCAGTAGCCATGACCGCCAGTGTTGTACACTATTTTTCTGCCTGTTGGGGTCCGCTATACTTTTCTTGGCATTATTGCCTGTTAGTTCTCATTAATATTGTGTCTAACAAAGAAAAAAATGAGCCCTTAAAATTGCCGCTTTTTTTCTTCATTCATAGTGAGGGCCTCGTTCTGGTAGTCTTCATGCTTTGAGGTAGTATGCGAGGGATTATTTGTCAGCTGCCACCTCGTAATAAGATCACGTGCTACGTGACGCCAACAGGCAGAGAAAGAGTGTCACAATTATGCCCAACTGGCACAATTTATTATGCCCAAATAGCCCAATTAAATCGACTCAGTCCCTGCATTGAAAGTGTGCGGCTGGAAAACACGAGAAGGAAAACGAATTTTTAATCGCACTGCGGATCACTCATACCTGTCGTAGTGGAAAAGGGAGCGAGCCAATAAAATTAAAATAGATTGACTTTCAAGGAAAATATGCATGATATAACAGCTCTTACAGGCCAGAAAACTGAATTAAATACCTGAAGCGCCCTACGGCATTGACGATTAATATATTACAACCTAACCGCGTCATAACAGTTGCCAATTTATATTTCCTTTTCATTGTATAGTTCAAAGTAATAGGCAGCCGGCCAAAGCCCACGTGTTCGATCAATTTTTGTACTTAACTGTAATGAAATTCTACAGCACTTATACGTTCAGCATGTGCCCACTCTAATATATAAACCTTCGGGAATAAAAAGCCTGATTAAATACAGGGGTACTCGATCAGAATTCCAGAAGTCGGCCATGTCAAAGCATGATATGCCACGTGCCTTTCTTTTTTTTTTTGTCATCGCGTTACCCAATCAAATCAAGTTTACTCTGTGACAAAATTACGTAATCGTTAGTTTACTGAATAATTATGCTCTATGGTTACGCTTTATTTAGCCGTTACCGTATATCCAAGAACGTCACCACATTGAATCCTACGCGTCCCTACATAAAATGTTAACTAACAAGAATGAAATCGAGTGCTCACCGGTCAGTAGGCCGAAAAGAATAGTGGTAGTTATTGCCATCTTGCGTGTGACATTCTCAACCTAGTTTAGGGCTTTCACACATTCGATCAGGTGAGGCTTCGTCAGTTTGACGAAAATCCGAAGCATCCATCATTATTTCCTCTGACATCCTTTGTCCCTTTATTGCTTCCTCCCAGCAGTTTAGCTCATTGTTCTGCTGTCCAGTAAAAAAACTGAACGCAGTATTCGAAAAACATGCCATTGCAAACAGCTTTTCATTTCATGCGGGTGGTTCAAGCTGTTGTTTATATAAAAATATGAAGAAAAAATATTTCCTTTTGCGTATGCACCATGCATTTTGTTGAGTATGCACAGAAATTTGTCGTTTGTAAGCCGTGGGCTCAGAAAAAAGGGATATGAATCAGAGTATCATACACTCCATCCACTATGGGGGGAGCAGTGACCTACTTCTAAATTGAATGAATAAAACTTCAAAAATTACCTTTTGTCAGGTTTCTAGCATTTCTCGCGCCCCTGCGCACTCACGGAGTCTTGAGTTTGGCGCTAGAAAAATTACTGTACTTTGGACACAGTTCCTGCAAGGTGTATTTCATATTTTTTTAAGAACGTGCACATTCACTTGGCTTTATTATCAGTGTTCGTCTTCTTGATACAGCGGACATTTACTCTAGTATCAGTCCTGAAAGAGTTGAGCCTAGTGCTGCGTCGGTAACAGTTAACGCGATTTTTTTTATTTTGTAAACTGAGTTCATCAAGTCCTCATGTTCCTTATATATGGCGGACAGCCCTGCCAGTGATGACTAAAGCGTCTAGATGTGGAGCAGTACGCGAAGGACGGCAAACTTCGCTTACTCCATGATAACAGTTTGGATGTCTTAGGAATGTTCACAACATATGCCTTTCGTTAAGAAACACAAAGAAAGAGCAAACACATTACAAAAAACGCAAAAGCATTACGTGCAGCAGCTGCTGCTGCTCTCAAAAACAAGGTTGTCGTAGTTAAAAAACAGGTTAGCGGCTCATTCATAAGTTTTCTGGTGAAGTTCGTAATCAGATTCTTCTGGCGAGTGCTGATGGGAAATCATGTTTTGGAGATCTTTTTTTACAAAACCTAGGGAAATTTTGACCTGAAGATTTTATTTTCTACAATTGAGAGAGCCTTTTATCTCGCAGCCAAATCAAGCTCATTATTTTTAGTACATATGACAAAATTTATACCGACAAAAGCGATAACGTATATGACACGACGAACTGAGCGGCTAATTGGCAAGCTACAGAAGCCTTTGCAAAAGGTTCTATTAAGCGAGAGATCTCACTGGTAAGGCGAGTCAAAATATATTGGCACAATAAGCTTTACTCAACGGCCTTGATATTACAAGTAGTGCGCATTAATTACATTATTCTTATTGAAGCCCAGTGTCTTAAGTGTGCTTAATTCTTGCTTGGTATCCATGCGATTTAGGACATAATATTTCTTAGGACTGGCGTCTGAAAGTTGTTTCCTTATGTTGTGTTGGGTTCTTTTTGTTATTTGAGTCCAATGGGCTGAATTAGTTTGCTCGTTTTCGTTGTTTGAAAATGGAACTTTTTTTGCTATCCTCTCACTTTTTTGACACTGGCTACTAGATTTCGGCTGGTAGATGCTGTCCAGTCGAGTACGCAACAAGTTCAGCCGTTACGACTAAATTTCGCCAGAATTGTAGTTACGGCGTCTTCTGCTGTCCCTCATACCAAAACTTGTTTAGCTTCTTTCTATTCCATAGGCTCCAGACCAGACCAGACTCGCCGTAGCTTATTGCGTTGCTCGACGTCCTCGTGTGAAGCTAGCATGACTTTCCTGAGGTCAAACAATCCTGCATTTAAACCTCTAATGAAAGTCTACACGCTACGATTACTGTCGCGCCATACTGAAGTCTTCAAAGAGAGAGACACGCCGGGTTAACACTCACTAGTGTAAGGGGGCCCCTGTATTTTAGGTTTGGTTGTATCGACTGTGATACCCTACTGAAGACTTTAGAATAACACACACACACACAGACACACACGCGCACAATGTTTTATCACTGTATATTGTTTGTGGTCCCCGCATTCGTCATTTGGTTCATACATAATTTCTGTTTTGTCTTGACATACACTATTAATGCGAAAACCTTACAGGCCTCATCAAACATCAAAATCAACCCTCAGTGGCGTCGACGTCTACACGAGTGATGCAAGAAGACATAATAACGTCATGTCGTCACCATGTGACGTCATCATGATGTCACTATGACGCCACATAAAGTGACGTCACATGATGACGTCATGGCGTTATATGGTGACGTCATGGCATGACATCATCACTTGGTAAAAGGTGGGCCTACCACGGAAGCATTGCAAAACCAGATGAGATGCACAATGGTTGTCGTGCCTCCAATACTGGAAACAGTGAATAATCACGTTGGGTGTAGACAGCTTAGAGGGGGGGGGGGGGGGAAGCGGGGGGAGGATCAAAACAACGAGTGAGGGGAAAAAAAGAAGAAAATGGCTGTCGTCTTCGTGTCGTCTTAGCCGGATGTTGTTATTGATGAAGTGCTTTATTTTTCTTCACACAATCTTACATATACAAATATCGGGACCGAGAGGCTGGGAAGGCTAGTATCCCGTCCAGTGTTAAATATAAAACAGACAAATCTGGGGCAGAACTTAACAGCCCGGTATTCTATCACATATCATAATTTATAGTAAACAAAGGTCTTCACTAAATACACCTATTTAGTCAAAGTAGGTACGCTAGAGAGGCTGGTTGTCAAAAAGTATTTACTACACTGCTTGAAGTTGAGTGCGGTTTTAACATCTAGGAGTAAAATATTCCAGCGTAAGGTACCCCGCGATTTTTTAAGTGCGGAGCACTTTACGGGGCCAAGCTGTCGTGTGCTGTCGTCATCGTTGGCTCAATGCTCCACGTGGAACATATTGAGCGCGCTCGCACCAAGGAGAAGTCTTCTTGTTCTTCGAGCGCCTTGATGATGATCACTTATCATCATCAGCAAAAGAACAACTAGTGTGCTTGGAGTAAAGCGGGCAAAACCACGTATAAAAAAAAGATGAAGCAATCGCGAAATAGAAAAAGAGAGAAAAGGAAAAAATAGGAAGAAAATCGAAAGAGCAAGAAAGAAAAATAAATATATAAAGAGAAAGGAAGAAATTAATAGAAATAAAGAAAGAGAAAATGCATTAAAAAACGGGAAAGGAGAAAAGGAAGAAAGAGAGGAGGAAAGACAGAGAAAACTGGAGAGAAACAAAGAAGCCTGTCCAGCTACGCACTCCCTTCACGCTTGGCGCCCCTACTGCGAAGCTGCCTTAATTATTGCTTGTGTAGTCCTTGCGTTCATCATTTGGTTTAAACTTCTAAAACTATGAAAACTGACACTTACTAAAGTTGTTACACTTTAAGTCCATATAAGGTATACGAAGCATATATGTACATTGCGTCTAAAAACCTTCCTAACACATTTTATTTGTATTAGTTATCGAAACATAATTTGGTAAGGTGTGCCAGACATGTTTCTGCTCATATATCTGCTCAACACACGGCACACTCGGCCGGTGTCTAAAATGATTCACTTGCAAAACCAGGCAATGCGTGTTGTTTCTCGCGTTTATTCCTTGGAATCCTTGGGTCTCCTGCGGAACAATTTGCCAAACCACCATCTTTTTTTCATGTTGGGCTGCCGACAACGCGAATATCTGCACGTTCCTTTAGGGTAGTTCCTGTCCACCTGAAAATGTGACAGAGAGATGAAAATTGTCATGTTGCGTAGCACGCTCGTCAAAGGATTACTATAGTGCGTTACAAACGAAGAGGAAATATAAGACTCGCCCAGAGCCACCGCTGTACCGCCTAGAAAAAGTTTGCATAGATGTGTCACCCAATCGCGTTAGCTCATTTCTGTGACGTCAAAAGCCTTTCGCTTATTTCAGGTAGGGGACCTTTCCGTGCAGATACATGTTCGTGTGGCTAGATTTCGGTTGAAAAACTTGAACTTCCTGGCAAATTTCAGTAAATATTCCGACACCACTCCTCAGAGAAAGGTAATATTTTAAGGAGGGACGACGAACTTTTATCTATCAGTATGAGTAGTGTTAACATTACCGCCAAAAAAGCACTTATGGTTACAACGAGAACCACCTAGCGCGACCTTCTTGCACAGATGAAATGGCATGCCCGCCGTACTTCTGCGGTCAGAGGTTGTATTTATGCTTAGGTTGTAACTTACTATAGAGTGAAGTTCTAAACTAGATTTGGTTGGTGAATATTTAGTTGAGAAAACCATTGAGAACAGTGATTTTGCCGTCATAGGTTTATTATAGGGGAAAAGCGAGTGTAAGTTTCGTTCTTGAATACTGGGGTTAAGCCTAAGCACTAGAATGTCGGTGTTACGCCAGCAGTATGAGTCTTCTCTCTCTCTCTCTTGTTGTAATGCAGTAACATCACATGTCTGGGTAAAGTATCCTAAAACATGATCATGATTTGGTGACATGTGCACGCAGCGCTATCTCTCGCCGGTGGCAGCGGCGTCCTGCCGTAATTATAGAGGAAATAGGCAAAAAAAACAGATCTGACTAAAAAGGCTAGTTATCAAAAAAGGACTCGAGATTCTATACAGCAGAGAAAACCCCTGGAACATTCTGGTAAAATTGCAGTGTCGCACTACAAATCGCATGGTTTTCCTGAGTATTAAGTACTTTACAATGCGGTCCCACGTGTTTATAATGGGCGGTGTTCAAGTCTCCTTGAAAGCCACACACTTTGTAGTGCGATTCTACAACTTTACCAAAACATTCAAGTTGGTCTCTTCTGTATAGAACCGGGAGTCCTCATTGGTAACCAGCTTTTTTTCTTTTGTCAGGTATGATTTTTTTTCTCTTATTTCCCTTTCAGTTCGGCCGGACGCCGTTGTTGCTGCCGAGAGCCGAAGAATGTCGGTCGCATTCTCACAATGTGCGTTGTGTCAGAATCTCAGGAGCCTTTCTTGGAAACACTGAGGTGTTAAAGGGGCCCTGCAACACTTTTCCAAGTAGCCATGGAATGGATTCACTAAAGGCTTATTGCCTCACGAATTCACCGCCGCAAAAATTTTTGGAATCCGTCCTGTACGAGTGGAGTTACAAAGATTTATCGCACGCTGCAATTGCATTCTCTTCTCTCGTCCCGTCGAGAGCGCTGGAAGAGCTAAGCAGGGAGGGATGGCACGGGGAAAGAAAATACATCACGCGCGCCTCGTGATCTTGAGCGCTTTTTCTCTTTCTTTTTTCTTCGAATACGCGAATTTTCATTGCGATCGCGTGCGCACGCGTGGACAAGTCGCGGCCTCCCGCGGCGGCCTCTGTAACTACCGCGCGCCATGCTCAAATCAGCCAATGGCTGATACGAGTGATACGAGTGTCGGTGACAGTAATTTTTGAGTACGCAACGTCATTTGTCGAGAGAAGAGAAAGCAATTTCTGGCTGACTTTGAGAATTTATTGTGAATTCCACGCCGCGTGCTGCGCTATAATATTTGGCTCGCGTGTTCTCGAGAGCCTGGACTACCGATCGGCAGCGTTTTCTGAGCATGCTCAAAAAGTGTTGCAGGACCCCTTTAAGCTCAGTATAATTGTCAAACCTATCTAGACTATAATTACATTAGTCTTTTTTTTCTCGAAAGCTTACCCTCAGGCATAATGGAAAAGGGTTGTGAAAGATGCAAGAACCAATTAATGTTGCGCCTTAATTCTTGCGGTAACAAGATAGCCCATGTGTTCAGCGATCAAGGTCAGGGGGTCGGCCAGGCCTGCGGCCGATTGTACGGAGGGGACGAAGACAGCCCAAATGCCGACCTGGGCTAGTCCACAGCAAGTGTCATCGTCACATATTGCAATGTGGCGTCACAAAATGGGCATGGTGTATCGAAGGGTCAACGGTTTGGTTACAGCCAAAGAGAGCTCACTAGGTGTGTTGAGCGTGACACCGACGCAAAATTTTCGCAACGTAAAAACAGACTTTACCCAGCAGGGTGTTCCGTTGGCCTCTGGTAACCGGTAGATTCGATATAAGGATTCGTCAAAACAGTAGAACCAGCATCTCGGATTCGGTGCGGCACTTGTCGACTGGTGAATTAGAGGGGGAAAAAGCAAAAGAAAATTGTATACCGAGGTAAGACTACAAATATACTGACGGCACTTTTTTGCACAGATTTGTTTCCCGGCCGATGGAAACGAATTGTTTGTGTGCATTGCCCTAACTTCTCCATTTCTATAATACAACCAGCTTGAATCCAGCTTTCAACCATCTGCATTAGACCTAAGTGTTAGCTGAAGACAATATTTAATTCCTGTGCCAGTACTAAATTTAATACCGCAATTAGTGCCACCTGACGCCGATTCAAAAAATCGTAATGACATTTTGCTGACATCGAAAAAAAGGAACCACTGAATTATCAGCTGAAATTGCGAAGCTGAACGTTAACCTTTTCTATGAGAACTCTATGCAACTGCCCCTATGCACCTAATTAGAATCACCGAAATCTGACACCGTTCGCATTTGTTTGCTCGTCACCATGATGCGTGACTCTCATTCCAGATTATAAAAATAATACTGGTGTCACACCGGCACTTTTTATCGCGATCAGGGCCAATCCGGATGGGGTTTCTTGATCGCCACCAACATTTGTCGCTGCTACACGGTCTAGACTAATCCAGATCGAGCTTGGCGCTAACGTCAGTCAAATCGCTATGTGCTAATCGCGATTTTCTTGGTCCTGATCTGACCTGATAACGATTAAAAGAGGCCGTATAGCAGCACGTGATCCTGATCAAGCGTAATCCGGATAGGCCCTGATCGCGATCGAAAGAGCCCGTGTGACGCCAGTGTAAAATGAAGGTGTGGAGATGCCTGCTTGAGCTTCGCCTTCAGGAGTAGAACGCGATTGCGTAATCGGGCCCCGTAACCATACCGCAAGTAAGTGAACGTTTGTGCGTGCAACATTGACCGTTTCAAATTATCCTGGAACGTCTGCGGGATATACAGGTTGCTAAGTGCCCACTACGCCATAATCTTTCTTTTGCTGATTGGCGAAGTAACCACTACACATCCGTATGGTGCCACGCGCATCTGCGCAGCTGCATACTTTGTAATCTGTGAGTAGCTTTGAACCACCCACTCGTTGCGCAATAGACCTTGTTCAGGCCCACGAGCGCCACCAACGGGCGCTCGTGGGCCGTGGTGAAATGTATGGCAAGTTTTTCTATGCCTGATGCAATCAAAGGCTGCAGTTTGTTAAGTGGCGTAATTAGTGCAATAAGTCAGCTTTTGGGTTGTGTTGTCGCCGTGTTTACACGCCTTATCGTCTTTTCTGATTAGAGTTGTAAATTTGCGGGCGTACTACTGTGTCACCTAAACGGATGACTGAATTTAGTCAAAATATTTAACTTTACCGCAATTTTGAATTGTAATAAAATGATAACTCTAGGGAAGCTTAATGGTTTACAAAGTGCTGCTTAAGTTCAAAGGGTGAAGCACCCACATGAACGAGAAGTACAGTCCCACCTTTAAGTCATCTACAATTTACTAAGCCGATGAAACTAATAGTGATGGTCGAGCACATGTGCAGATACTTGCGGCATCATTGCAACGGGATGATGATAGTGCTTAAGTTTTTACCAAGAAAAAAGTACTTACTGTAGCCAGAAATAAATATATGATGCAGCAACATTCTGATATAGTCGTGGATAATGTGAAAGCAGATGCTTTGAATGCCGTTAATAATTCAAATTAATAGCTATTATTGTAAATGGATTCCACCATGCACTTGGAAAAAAAACATGCAGGGATCCAGACGTAGATCATTCTACTGTAAAAGGCGTCCATGGTATCAGCTCGTGCACTCACCAAGTTTTCCTAGCCTGTGGCATTTCCACCTCCTTTCAATACTGGACGAATTGCCGAGGGTAGCGCTTGAAATCCCAGGCACATAGCCCGTGGTGGTACCCGGATGTATGCCCGGGTTGACGCCCGGGTGGATGCCAGTGTTGATGGCCCTGGTTTAATGTCTGGGTTGCTAACCGAGTTGATGCCCGATGTTTTGGTGTTGCCGTCCGAAAGATTGCCTAGTACCACAGCTCCTGAGGATAGACAAAAGAAACGAGTCAGAACATAATTGCTTAAACTATTCATGTTTGCAAATTTGCAGACGGACGGTGCAATGGACTCTTCCTTCGCATTTTTTAAATGCGAAGCATTTCTAAACGAACCAAAGGCGCTTTCACCTTTTCTGTCTATCAAGCCGCCTACGTCTACGTGCTATCGTGGCCGCTTCCACAACTTGATACACACCAAAATTAGCATAGGAGGACATGAGTGCATGACGAACATGACGGATAGGTCGTTGCACGGAAATCGTGACGAGCTTGTTGCGCACATCAAGAAATTCTTTCCCTCAGTCGTGTGTGGCACGTAGCCGCATACCAAGGGACACTGGTGTGCACGGGTATGCGCCACAATTGATTGACAGTCAGGAACAGCAAGAACGGGATTCTAGCCAAAATCGAACGCTGGCATTTTGGTGGCAGTCAACTATTATTCCACAGAGCCACGCCAGGTCTTGGAACTGCTTTGCTAAAAGACCGGCGTATTGTGGGGGCAACGTCAATCATCTTTGCAGAGTCGGCTATCTGATTTGATAACAATGTAATAAACATTACATATGTACTCCTATGATTCAACAAGCTGTATTCAAGCGTAGCTCGATCCTGGAGGACTACGCTAACGAAGGTCACGTAAGATAAACACATCATCACACTGTAGCGTGTACTTCGGGTCGTTAAAGCTGACCTCCGTGCTATATAACGTGAGTACTGCTGATGTTGATATGAACACTACTATTCCATTCACACAAACACGTCGATCCATCTCGTTTCGAAGCATAGGCAACTAATTATTGACTGCTTCGCATGATACAGAGCATGATACAGATTCCCAACAATGCGTGGCATCTGCTTGATTCTGTTTTGTTGTTGTAGTTGTTGCTGATCAGACTTACATTTAATGTACATTTTTTGGCGTTCTGTGTTAAAAGTTATGCGGTTTGTTCCCTTTACTTTTTATCTGCTACTGTTGTTCGTTCCTGTGCTTCTGCTTTCCCCATGCACATTACCCGTATACTGTTATGCCAATAATGGTACTTAGAGTATCTGAACAAACTGATAAATAAAATAACGGCTTGCGTTTGTGTTATCTCACACCAATTCTTCGTGCATATGGGCAGCTCTCGCTTCTCCTAATAGCAAGACATTGATTAGGAAGTCATGTTCACAGTCTGTGACACCGTCATGCAATCTCATAAGCTTATATGCATGTTGTATTTTACAGCTATGTGGACTTAATAAAGGAAAAGAAACGTGTCACCTTTAAGAAAAATAGGTCTGGTCTTGCCAACTCAGTTTAAAGTTTAAAGCATGCCATGAAGTAACTAAAAAACACATCAACTGGTTCGTATCAGGAAAAAAATTCTAGGAGTCACATATCAGCTAAGATAACTCTAGAAATGCGCAATACGCGTGAGTCAGATCTAGTGATGTGTAGTAGAATGACGGGCAATTGTCTTTATTTAGCAATATTATGGAATGTAATGCAGTGGATAACAAGTTGGCACTATTATTCGCGCAGCTGACATGATGTTCTGCATGGTATTGCTCTTAGAAGATGAAGACTCATCAAACAAAGAATGACACTGAGGCCAGCGTTGAGGTCACCTAGTCGAAACGTTTGCCCGCGCGACGCCTCTTGTTTCCCGACTTCGTGTAAGTTTCTGGTTCATTCTTATCCTGAACACAAGTCTTGCTATGATACAACCCCTGCTGTCCTGAGCCTACTCATGTGAATAGCGAAAATCTTATAATATTTCAGCTGCAAAACTAACAGTTTGTTGAAAGCTCGTGAGAGATGGATATTGTTCTCTTACCTAGTAGTAGCGGTAGTGACAGCAAGCCAATACCAGACGATTCTTATCCTCTTCATCCTTATAGTCGGGTCAATAACAGGATTTGTTCGCAGGTGGTTCCTTTGGCTGAGGTAGAGTTTCTAAAAAACCGAAGCCTGGAACGTGGTTCTTGCGAGACTGCTTTTGTCTGCATTGAGGCGGACTGGAAAGAAAGACGTTGACAGAGTGGAGTGGCCTTGGGCGAACTAATAATAAACTGTCGCGCTCCATCTGGGAATGCCCGTACATATTCATTTCGGAGCAAACGCGTTCGGATTTAAGCCGGAACAGCATAGCTTCTTGGAGAATCTTAACGCATTTACACATGAGTCCGACCATATAGGGCAATATTTTAAGCTAAATTTGGAGTTACAAACGACTAATCTACGTTTAGAAGCTAGGACACACTGGAAAAGCCGCCTACCTCATATCTGATGTGTGTGTGAGAGAGAGTGAGACAGCGATAAGTGAGAGAAAAACAGGGAGGTCCCCCCTTTCCAATCATCTCACATACAGATATCTCACATGCTCCTAAACATTATAACGAAAGCCCCATATGATACTCCGTCTTTATTTATTTGTTGTGTGGAAGCGTAGGACTTTCATGTGCGTATAAACAAACGTGCAGGTCATCTGTGTCACGTGACTTCATCGGCCCATATAAGCTATGAGACGGTAATAATTTCTCAATATGAGGATGATCGCGGCTTTTTTCTTATCAATACTACAAATAGAGAGTAGCTGTATGAAACAGTGATATCAGATCAATCAGTTTTCCGATGAGACAATGCAGAGTCGTCTTTCGTGTCATCAAATATTCGTGTCATACAAGGTCTGAATGACGGGAATATACATCGTGATGGACATTTGAGACATCGTCATGGGGATTCCCCTGGAAGTCTGATTTCATCGCGATCAGTTCTACTCAGGCAGCATCTAACAGCTTATCCGTTTGCTATTTCAGTATGGCGGTACCGGGTTCGAATCGCTGTCTAAAAAAAAACTTGTGAACTGCGGAGCCTTTCTTTTTTTTTCGAACGACCCTATGGAATCTGTAATCCCTGAAAGGTAGCCAGAGCACTAAGTGTAAGCTTTTCTGTCTTCAAAATGTTTACGTTGGCCCTTTTCACCAGAACATGCTTCACGAGAGAAATTGTAATATGGTGCTAATGTAGGGAAGTTTTCGAGGCCATTATCCTAACAAATATTACCACGAGCACAATGATTCGGAGCTTTGCGTTTGTTAACAAGCTCTAGCTATATCCTAAAAATATTCCTAAAACAGCGGCCTTGTGCTCTCCAGTTCAGAAAATAAATTAGGGTAAATGTACTGGTCGCTTCACAGAACATCGGGACCACTTGCCTTGTCTTCATCGTGCATCATTGTTCACGTTTTCTACCTACATATATGCTATTTTACTGCCTAAAATGACATTTTCAGGTTGCTTCAGGCTGCAAATTAGGTTGCTAACGGCAGAGAAATACGACATGGTTCCTATTTACAGTGTTTTCATGCTTGTTTTTTTTTCTTATAATATTTATTAAATTTTAATCTCACTCTTTTTCTGGCACATTTCAATATCACTTTTCGATTTTCCTCTTCTTTAGAAGCATTCTCCAGCAGGCGTTAATGAAATGAGACGTAAACATTAGCTGTTAAACGCGTGACAAGCATGTTGTTTGCGTTGTCCACATGTTCTCTTTCGACGTCTTCGCTGTCTACATTTGACCCTTTTAGGATTAAATGTGGAACCCACGCGGTTATTCGACACAAATGCGCTACATACGACCGCAATTTATGGGAAGTTCATGTACACGCAGTATCTTCAGAATATATCCCATTCTGTTCGCCGCAAGCCTTGTACGTGTGCTGCTGTAAGAAAAGAGAATGAGTTCACTGAGGTCTACAACAATACAATACGCCTTGAATGGCTACTGTTCTTGTTGTTACATTCGTGTTAATTAAACCACTATAAAAGAATGGTAGAGACATGAGCTCACTCATGGAAACTGTCAAATCCCCTTGTTTGGCAATTACTAGCGGCTAACAGAAGAAACAGAGATGTTTCAGAAACATGACATTTCTTCGTTAAAGAAACGGTAATTGCCCTGACTACGTGGATTCTCCTTATCTATGCGCCGACTTCAGTGTGAGTTTTTAGTCTTGCGGTATCTGTCGTTCCCTCCGTTGGCCATTTTTCTCTAGAAACACGGTCTTATTTTCATCCCTGATGAAGTGTGACAATTTGCCGCGCCTCCATTTTTATACAGCGCCTACAAACTGCGTCTAGATAAGTGATCAAAAACTAAAGTTGTCTCATTGGTAAAAAAGTTCCATTGTGTCTCATTTGAAACTGAAGTCTCATTGATAATCCCGGAGATTATCAATGACTGCCCCTCGGAAAACTCAAAAAAGGGTTTTATTCTTGCTAGATTTTGCCACTACCTCTCTGCGGCATGGTGCATGGTTTAACTACCAAGTATGAGATGCATGTCCTGGTTATTCCCTACCTAGTACTACAAGGGGAAATAAGATTTTTTAAAGATTTTTTGTCTTCACTGGCCATCACAACACACAAGCCATCGCTAAAGCCCGTCTGTCACCACACCGTTACTTCGCCGTTTTGCGAGACAAAGGGTGCCGACAAGGGGGGTTTCGGCAGCTGTTCTGCTGGCGACGTATTGTTCTCGACACAAAGGGATGACTCGAGGTTCCTGCGAGCTACCAGCTGGTGGGAAAAGTTCATCTTTCGGTCTCTCTTGCTCGACAAAAGCACCGGCGAGGAAACCAAGCAGAAAACGGTACAGACGCTGTCCGATAGCTCCGCAAGTTTTTCGCACTACTGTAGCAAAAAATGCGGAATATAACGGAATACGTACCGGAATACGTACCAGAAAAAATGCGAAATGTGTACCGTAGACACGCTAAACTAAACGCACAGTCTTATCGAAACGTTTACCGAAATGTTTCAGCGGATAATATTTTCTTGCTCTGACATAAGGCAGCGTGAATATTGGCGCGCTTGGTAGTGGCAATACCATACATAGTGCGTGTAATTCCAGAAATTCGTAAGAACAGGACAAATTATTTATTTTCCTCTGAAAGGCTACACATCCACCGTCATTTACTTCATTAAGGAAAATTATATTTTAATTCTCATTAAATTTCGCAGCCGACTCATTTCTTAGCCTCTGCAAGATGAAGCTGGCTCTCGGAATTTTTGCTACAGTACTACAATTTATACGGTTATGTACGATATCGAAAAATAAGATATTTTGTAATTTTAATACCAATATTACGCCGTTCAGTTTAGGTCTCCTATTTAAGTGACGTGCTTAAGATTCAACACTCGTACGACTTCGCTCAAGTCAGCTCTCATGTCTAAAAATGATTAACAATAATCTGGTCGACGGTAAGCTAAGCATTAAAGCGGGCTTATTGCGGACGATACGTGTAAAAGCTAATACCAGTGGTCGCGTACGTATTACGAAATAGAACTCAACTATCATCTCAGCACAAGGACGGCCCTTCTATCAGTTTTGAATGCTTCCCACAGATTGCGACGCAATGTTGGAACACTCACCTCTGTCCAAGGCGAGGTAAAGGGTCTTTCTTTTCCCTGCAACGGCAGCAGCGAAAATACCCCCCACACACTCACATGCGTCGCTCGCTGTTGAGATTTCAATTGAATGCATTCACCTGCCGCAGGTATACATTGCAATTTGACTCGAGCGACAATAGTGGTTGCTTTCTTTTTGCACAGTTGCAATGCTTTTACCCACGTTTGTGAAATAACGCATACATCTCGATAAGTGTTTATTTTTACCCTATGTTCAGCGACAAACATGTTTGTATTCTCGCATCCAAGGAGTCATTAAAGCAATGGTGCTGTTTGTCGCTTCACTGGCTTATTCTACGAAGCAAACTTAATTAGGCTCTCGGCATACTTTTGTATCTCCACCATTTCGGAAATTGAAGGACGCATCAGGAAAGATGTCTCGCTTCTCTTTACTTTTATGCTCGTTCCCATAAGACTTGATAAAATAGAGGATACTAGATATGGTCATCGCAACAGGGTTAAGCGATAACCTAGCCAAGAGACGCTGCAAAATCAACATTAAACTACGCTGGAGATCGCCAATCCGCTTTCGCATGCCCTCGAAGAGAAACAAAGCCATTTGACTCTTTCTTGTGAGTCCTGACTTGCCACTTAAATGACTCCCTTTACAGAAACAGGTGAATTCTCTTTGGAGATCATTTTACTCTCGTCGGAGAGTTATGAGACCCCAAAGAGAGTTAACGTGTCTTTAAGAAGATAGTGTAAAATATGTGGTGGCAAGTCGGGACTCACCGAGAGAGTAACTCAGACTCTTTCTTTTTTCAAAGAGTATGCCATGTCAACGTGTGTGAGCATAGTTGAAATATTTGTGATCCGCAACAGCGACCAGTGTGTACTACTATCTGTGTTCGCTTTGCATACGGATGCACTAGTAAAGACAATTAGTAAACTCGACCAGGCCACAACAGAGCTGGAAGTACGTGGAAATCTCGGTGAGATTGTGTCATAATACTGGCTAATAAAATACCGTCACGATCTCGAAAACCAACGACCAAAACATTTAATGCCTCGGTTATATGGCCCTTTGAATTCGATGCGGATTGACTAAAGTCAATTACTTCAAAAAATTGTTGCCTTAAACAAATCCCATTCTCCGTAATTAGACATTTCTGAAAACAATGCGAGTGTTGTGCATATACGTCTATCGGTGTCAATCAGTACTGCGAAAGGTAATCTGGGATGTCTGCATTACAGTGAAACTTTAAACTATGTGTCGCACATGTCTTGGGTTACTGAGTGAAGTAAGTCTCCATTTGCACACACAAAAAAAGTGTCATGCATCAAAGAAGTACCGGTAAAGGAAGGATAGATTTTCATCCTCGAGGCCCGTGTACTTAGATTTAGGTGCACATTAAAGAACCCCAGGTGGTCGAAATTTCCGGAGCCCTCCACTCCGACGTCTCTCATAATTATATGGTGGTTTTGGGGCGTTAAACCCCAACAATTATGTTAAGGTTGCGGCATTACAAATCAGTACTTTTAACGCGGTAGCGTTAAAGAGCTCGTTTCGCAGAAATTCCGGCGTCGGCGTCGGTATCGTTAGTTGTGAGCGAAAAATCATCATCTTGTCCGTGACCGAAAAATCGAGAAATATGCAAATAAGGTAAATAATAGAAATTTTCGGGTCCGAGTGAGAATCGAACCCGGGTCGTCTGCGTGGCAAGCAGGTGTTCTACCACACAGCCATGCCTCTGCTTGGAAATACTGTGAAAATAACTTCCTCTGCTTGGAAATGCAGTGAAAATAACTTTCATGCCTCGCAAACGCAAGCGTCCTTTATATAGGCGTCGCAATATAACATGTAATATCCCAGGAATATTGCGTGGTACAAGCGTACATTGTCATCGGGCGTCAGAATATGTGACTATCATAACGATTTCATAGTTTAAAGCCAGCCACCCATTACAAACGGCACACACCTTACTGCGCGTATTCCCTTAACACCACGTAGTGGGTGCATAGCAAGTTTGAAAACATTTCCCACATTTGCGGCGCATAATTGCTCCTGGTTTAAAGCATGCTACCCATTACATAGTATGCGCATTAAGTCATTGAAGGGACAGGATATCGCTATCACGTTCAACTCTTAAAGGCGAAGATTAAGGGTCCCCCCAATTTTTAAATCACGAGCATTGTCATAATTGCCTTCACACGAAAATTAAAAACAAGGAAAGCTAAGGAAGTTGATCAGTCTGCACTTGATTTGCTCCCCTACAATAGCCTTTAACGAATGAGGAAGGGAAGAAAAATAACAAGGGGGGTGATCTGTGCTCGCCTCGCATACTGATTCGCTCGTAAAGACGTCCCGTCAGAGAAGTTCCAGCTGTCGTGGCCTTCTGCGACGATGGCGGTCAATTTAATGGATCAAATATTTATTATTACAC
Organism: Rhipicephalus appendiculatus; assembly: GCA_030522465.1. Lineage (NCBI taxonomy): Eukaryota > Metazoa > Arthropoda > Arachnida > Ixodida > Ixodidae > Rhipicephalus > Rhipicephalus appendiculatus. The sequence continues at coordinate 328,056 of JALIZH010013442.1, read as the reverse complement.
TCCCGCTTTCTCAGCTGCACGGATCGCAACGGCCCGTAGAACCTCGTTGTTTCTGGAGCACGAAGGTTGACGATAAAATGAGGCACCGAAACAACAGGATCGTCAGTGGTCCGCTTGTGTTCGTACTTTGTTTCCTGAAACGAACGAGCGACAACTCACCAAAGTTATCATTCTGTTAAACCAAAAAATGGGAATGCATCGAGGGGTCTGTTTCTGTCACCATATCAGTAATACGAACCCTCGAGGGGCACTTTTGCTGTCGCCATCGTCGTCATGTTTTGTATAAAGTTCAAATTGATAACATCGCCCCATGATGCGCGCGAAAGCTTGAGAAAGCGGCAAGCAGGTGCCTCTTAAGCAGAAATGCAACGCGTCGGTCAGCTCCGTCAGCCGAAGGATCATGAAAGGGTACCAGTGGTGGTAGTGGGGTGCTCCGTCACCCCTGGTAGCAACTGCGAACTTCAATCAAACGAGCGCGGTCGCGCATGCTGTCTCGGCAGATATTAGTAGACGGCTCTAACCCTCGTACGTACTGTGTTCTTACCGCTTACATCACGTTGGGACGACAGACAGCATGAAAACCGCTTCACTCCTTCGAGCGGCCTCCCTTACGCCAGTGTTTCGTAAAGTTAGGCTAGATCAAGTCCTAAAGGAGTGAGCTACCATACATACTTCGTATAACATTCCAATTTGTTCCTATGGCATTCTTTGCTTCGCCCGTGCTGCGAAACTGTTACTTTCTTTTAGACACGACAGTATGAGGTCAACAGATAATGAAGCCATTCTCTCGTCACTTATGTTATTATTATCGATAGGACTATAAATGCTTTCTGATTGCATGGAGTAAGGCTTCATTTAGATAATCTACCACACAACTAGTCGGCTTCTGTTCAAGGAACTATAGTACTGTTTGACGCAACTGACTTTCTGCGTCTTTGTACGCGTAGAACAATAGCGGCAAGCAGAAAGATAACTTCTTATTTAGAACCAGTGATCGAGCCGAATACGGTTATTAGACCAAGGCGTCTTTGATGCATTCTTTAGCGCAGGGTTGATGAAATTCTCCACGGTATCATGTGCCGGTTAGGAGAAGGCTCGTGGCACATGGCCACGGAACCGTTGCTTTAAGAAGGAGGACTAATAATTGAGAAAGGGAAGAACAGACGGGTCGATGGACTGTAGTGCCACAGAACATGCTGGGGTATTGCTAGGCAAGTTAGGGAGGGAATCAAACCAGCATAGTACAGACACGTGATCATTGGGCTATTTCGTTTTGTTTAGTATTCGTTTCGGTTGCGCTCTTTCTGACGTTCTCGTCTTTTAGCATAAAACTAAAACAACGTTTCAAGCTTAAAATCTCATTTGTGTCGGGGTCACTGCTTTCACCGCCGTTGGCAGCAATGACCATTGTCGATAAGGGCACCAAGTGACGTAAAAACTTGGAGGACGCTTGAGATTCGCCTTCAAGAGTAGAACGCGATAGCGTAATCGCACTGTAAGCAAAAACTATCCGAGATTGGGGTTTTTGCGGCTCATGACCTCTGAAAACTCCTTCGCGTGTAAAATTACTACCTCATGTTAGAGTAAAAGGCGGTACATGACATAGTTTTACCACCACCTCTCAGGGACGTAGTAAAAGGATGTCACAATCCAGTTTTACTACGTGGGGAGTTTTCTGTCACGTGATTTTTAACCACCGTTTCAGAGTTTATTATCACGTGACTGGAAGCTGCAGCTGCTTCGGCGGCTTTTCCCCCCCCACCGAGTGACGCTCTCAGTTCCAGCGAAGGTATGCGAACCCCACAAATGCCATTTTTTTTTTCAAAGATTGGTATGGCATTGTCGCGCTTCGTGGTTGACCCCCAGTGCATGCACTTTCACTGGAACTGGGCGCTGCGGAAGCAAAACGAGCGAGGAAAGCATTCTGTGAACGAAAGGGCGTGCTCGAAGAAAAAAAAAAAACCTGCTGGAAAGCCGTCTTGCAGATTTTCGCAAATCGTTGGCGTATGTTTAGTGGCCCTGGAGACTGGCGAGTGTCAGAAGCTCGCGCTCTATGTGTCTCGTTGCGTTGATGGCAAGCTCAACTGGATCTCACGTGTTTCTTCTGTCATCGAGCGGCCGTGCGCGTACGAGCGCGAGCCTCCGAACCTGGACGTCGCGGATACCTCGCTTCCGTGCTGAATCGCGAAGAGCTACGAAGAACACTGCCAGCGGTAACATCAAGCTGGTGTGATCGTCCGTAGTTGCTTCCTGGAGAGTGACCGGTTACAACTTCGAAGCGATAGGAAAAACGCTTCGCTACGTCGTCGGCACCGAGCCGGCCAGCGGCCAGTGTGAGTGCGTCGCCGGAGCAGGTGAAACAAGTGTCGCATAGATTTTGTTTCACAGAAAGCAATGTCTGCTGTAGTAAAGTACAGTCGGAATTGTCCGCTGCATGCGCCATAGCGGAGACGTATTTTCCATTGCTGTCTAAAATAACGACGACGAAAATTGCTCAGGAGGTGCATTCTGTGATCGCCAGCTGTCTTTCATCGCATAGCCGTGCTCCTCGAAAAGGCCTAGCGACGCCGTTGGTCTGAAGCCGGTACAGGCCCGGCACCGCTCTTCTTCGCCGGCGTTCCTGAATATGTGCTGCTACTGTGTTTGTGTACTGCCGCTCAATGAAAATTATTGAGCTGCCATGGTTTGTGTGTGCTTAGGTATATTTTGTGGAGTTGTGCGTGAGCACTGCTAACGCGTGTGGGCCAACAGGCTGGAGTGCCAGCTAATAATTGGATAATCAAAAAGGTAAGATCGGGAGGGTTTATGCTAAGAGGTCGGTGTGACTCATGGTGACTTGCAACCCACCTTAAGTTTACGCGTGCGCTATGAAACTTTATTGTTCAACGATGCCAAAAAAGTAGCTCTCCCACCGGCACTACATGGCAGGTCAAAATGCGGTGCTATATATACTGGATGGTCGAAGTACGGTTGAGTAACGCGAGCGGACCGTTCAGGTGATGTTTTATTCTGCATTGGTTGTGTGTGTGTGCGTGTGTGTGTGTGTGTTAATTTCTGTATATGTCCTCAATTCCGCGTAATTTGATGTTTAATAAATGCGTTGGCTCATGGTCCGATCACAGCCGTCACTTTTTATTTTTTTTTTTTACCACTAGAAATAACTCTCAGAAATCACCCTAAAAACCTTGTAACGGCAGTAAAAAATTACTCCAACTATACTCGCTGAAAACCTCGGCGCGGTAAATAATTACTACCGTTTCAACGCTCAAAAACTCGACTATCGTGAGAGTAAATTTTTACCTCGACTGGTACGTAGTAAAAAAAACCCAGAAAAGGTAGTGCGCTAGAGGACAAGCACTTTACTCCCGTTTTTGGTTTTTTTTCTGGTTATTTTTGTTTAGTGTGCGGGCCTCGCGCTCATCGCCTTCTCAGTTGCTAGCCTAGCTTCGTTCTCGGCGTGTGCATTAACCCTGCCGCAAAGGAATGAACCTCTGTGCGCGTAAAATAGGTCGTTTCAAACTATGCTAGAATGCCTACTGCAAGTACAGTTGTTAAGTGCCCACTACACCATAATTCTTCCTTTCGCAAATCAGCGAAGGGGTCACTACGCGTCCGTGAGGCAGCACGGGAACCTACGCAGCTGCTCACTTTGTTGATGTTTTTGCTGATGATGACAAAGAAGTATATCTGAGCGCTTTGTAATGGGTGGGCCTTGAAAACACCCACTCGTTGCGCAATTTCACTTGTTCTGACGCCTGGTGCGATTCTACGCTTCTGCCACGCAATATTGCATGCGTTAGGGAGACTCCTACAACTACGGGACATTCATATAGTGTTAGTTAGTCTCTTTTTACAAAACAGTTTCAATCAATGGCACGACTCTATGGTAGCACATGTGCTCGCCACGCAGAAGGCCTGGGTTCGATTCTCACTCGCACTGAAGATTTTTATTTTTATTTTATTTTCTTCTTTCTCGATTTTTCGATTACAAAAAAAAGAACCCGACGCCGACGCTGATGGCGACGCCTGCACCGGTATTTCAACGAAACGAGCTTTTTAACGCTGCGGCGTTAAAAGATTAACAACGCTCCTACGACGCCCCGCTCATACACATTCTCACAAAAGAATTCAACTGCATCAGCTCTTGACTGAGGAACTGCAAGATTTCGTTCATATATCTGTCCAAACATGATGTAGAGGGTGAATTGGCTTGGTTCAACTCCTCCCTCACTAATTAGCATCTATGGAACAACGGGATCCACTTGGGTAAAGCGTGTGAATCGCGATTGGTTCCAATAATGAAGCTGTAAGAAGCACTGTACGAGTAGCAGTCTTGTATTATACCCGCAATCCTTTAACCGCAAAATAAGCTGGTAGCGCCCAGATTACTACTGCACTTTTATTTTTGTGTTGTTTGCAAAAAAAAAAACATTTTAATGCAATAACTGCTGTTGGGTTACTTCCCTCATTGTTTGGTCTGGCTACATTCAGATATATGTTTTCGTTTCACGCCAACTTCGGCTATTGGTTATGTACCACTGGGGACAGTTTTGTTTGTTATGCGCAGCTGTTCCAGTTTATTTCGCGCCATATTTCGAACCATTTGAACGAAGTCAGCTGCTATCCATCGTTGACCGTGGCCGAAGAACTGACTTCCGAGGGTCATACCTAGCACTGATTGTACGGGGTACGTGTAATGCTTATGGGCTACTGATTTACCCCTGGTCCTGTGCCACTATAGTTACGTACAACTGAGTGTGCACACGCGGTGTGAGCTACTTGTTATGTGCGAGCATGTATTCGTAACGCATTTATGTTGATGTCATGACAACAACCTGATTCATGACAACTGATCAGGCACCACTGGGCCCATGCAGCTGTTTCGAATACTCATCAGACCATGTAAACCCTGTCATTACTAATTATATGTCCACCAATGAATGTTTGCCTAAATGCAATAATGCCACTATTCATTTCCAGAGGTCCGACAAAACGGTATCTTTGTAAAAGCGAAGCGTTCGTATCCTTCTTCGAGGCTTTAGCGATCCCTTATGATTGTGTTTTGAAATGTGGCCACAAGGTTCTCCACTACACCACTAAATATAGACCCTGCGTTACTCGTGCTTCTATGAAATCAACAAGCTGTTCGCGAAATAGTCTTTCTCTTTTTTTCTGTTTTTTGTAGGTAAGCGCATCATTCCTTAGGGCAGGTTCTCGACTTTGCACAGCATGACGTCTATCGTACAAGTTTGTCCACTAGAACAAGTGTCATCGACAGAAGTGGGGACTGTGCAATATGTTTTCCTCCTTTTGTTTCGTTGAATTAACGAAAGTTTGCCGAGCGAGAAATGACAGCTTCTAAAGCCCTTTCATGGAAAGCTCGGCAAGCGAGATGGCAAGCGAAATGTCAGTCAAATATACGGTACAAATGCAACGGCGCTATTGCAACGAGATCTTGTGCATGTCACCTTTCTTACACGACGGTTAGTATTGTCACGCAAGTTCCGCGTTGAACGAATCTTTAAGAACCTCGCTTTCGCGTGCACGTCTTCACCACTAAGGACAAACATTATCCTAGCCACTGTGAACTACATCTTTAGAAAAGTATATCGCTTAAACAGTGCCCAGACAGCGGACTTTATTATTATTCTTCGTCTTACCTTTTTCCTCACACGAATGAACAATTGTAGGCCTCGTAAAGAAGTGACCTGTAGTCTGACCGGTGTTTGAGGAGTACAGGACCAAGAAAGGGCATTCGGCTACGTTGACATTAAAGAAATGATAAAACCAATATCCAACAGTGCACTTCCACGTCTATAAATCTCGTTTTTAGTATTTTTCTTATGGGCATTTCAATGTCATCGCTTTGTATGGAAATAATTCTACTTTTCGGTGAATGACTGCTCATACGTGGACGTTTTCTATTGGTTGTTAATTCTAGAGAGAGAAAATACTATCTGAAGGTGCCCGATGTCAAAAAGTTAAGCAGGTATATGATGTGCAATGAAACTTGTCAGCTCTCATGGACACGACAAGGTTACAGTATTTTATACGCATTAAACTCTGCAATATCCGGATTCTGAAACCGAGTTATATAGCGTAGGTTGTCAGCTTTTCACGTTTATATTCACGTCTATCACGTCTGTTTCACGTGATATCACGTCTGTTTCACGTCGATATTCACGTCTATTTCACGTCTATCACCCGCCGTGCCGCGTTTAGGGTGATTGATGTTAATACATGACCAATGGTGAGACAGCACAGAACTCCATAACAACTGCGCCCATGCTATATTTATTGTGGTGCGTAAAGATAGTTAAAGAGTGTGTCGCACTTGCGACCTTACCGCAAGTTGGCTTCGTTTACGTGCGTGAGATGGTGAATCTGTGGGTTTCTGAGCCATGGATGCCTCAGTCATGCTCCTCAGTGATATCAATTCTGGAATTCTGTTGCCTTTTTTTTGTTTGTTTTTATTATTACACACGTATAGGAAATCACCCCTATTGTAATTACCAGAGGAAATTGACAACTTCAGCAGAGAGACAACAAAACTTTATTATCACATAGGGCGCGCGGCATCGCAAATGGTGGGGGGCCCCTATTCCAGGGCTCCCTTGGCCGTTGCCAGAATGTCCGCCCTTTGCACCTGCCAAAGCTGATCCTCAAAGACCGAACAGGACAGCAGTGCCTCCCATTTTTCCTCTGTGTTGTTCATGTGGTGGTGTTCTTCATTGTGTAGTGTACACTCCTGCGTAATGTAAAACAGAGTGATTCGCATCATGAATGACGAAGCCGTAACAGCGCTCATGAATTTATGAACAAACACTGGGTCTATAGAACAATATCACAGCAATGGAAAAATGTCGTGATAATAATGATACCAAAACCAAGGAACAAATTGGCTCAAGCCTCATGCCCTTCTCCCTTACATCATGCCTAGGAAAGGTGTCTGAGAGATTAATGAACACAGATTTCAACGATATCTTGAAGAAAACAATTTATTGTCAAACACCATGTTTGGCTTCTGTTAAGATCACTCAAGACAGCACATTCTTCTACTTTTAAAAGAGGAATTATTAACTAACGTTCCTAAATCAGGAAAACACATTACATTATCATGGTCATCGACGTAAAAGGCGCTTTGTCAACGTAAGTCATAAGGGCATACTGATAGGCTGGCAAAAAGGAAACTGTGGCCAAAGGACGCACCAATATGTTCAAAGCTTCTTCAGTAAAAGAACAACAGTAATCAAAGTAGGAGAAGACGAATTCGAAAACTTCAACCGGAGCAAAAACAAGAAAGTGCTTTAAATTAACGTCTCTGTCCGATTGCTGGGCACTTGCAGTGGAAGGGAAGACTCATCTTATTTGTTTGAATGTATTATGTAAGCAGTGAAACTCGAAAGAAACTTATTGCCCTCAGCTTTTTACTTTGAATGCTATGAAATCCTTGACGTGGGCAGCCATAAAAATGGCTGCTTTAGATTTAATACAATACTGCGCACTTTACATTTGAAATCCAGCCATCGAAAAAGAAAAAAAAAGAAATACGAGAACTAAGAAGACGTGGGAGTAGGCAGGAGTACGAAATTTCGCCTGTATGCATCAATGTTCGTTAAATGTGAAAGTTATGTTTCATCCTATTATATTCCTCATCATCCACCACTCACAATCAGCCCTATTTAGAAATAGCGTGGGCGTAGGACTGCTTGTCCCACTGCAGAAGCATAAGAAGAAAAAGAAGTGCAACGAACCGTTCCCTTGTACCGCCCACAGATGATGTGACTGAAAACTAACACGTGTTTTCGTGTATTTCAATCGCCCTTTCCTTTACGTAAGTGCTCAATGAAGGACGTAAAAGGCAACCGCTTGACGTCACTCGCTGTTCAACTTACGCATTACAAACGTGGGTGACCGTGCGCTTTATGCTCTTGGTGCCATCTGTTTTTAGCACACAACGACAGCGCCTTTAATTACCTCTGTACAGCCTGTACAATCTATAATGTTCATAAAGATATTACAGAAGATTTGCTTAACTGACTGAAGTTAACTGCAAGAGTGTGGAAAAATTTTCAGGCAAATCGCACGCGTTGAGAGAATCGATTTCATGCGAAGTAGCGACCTATGCTGCATGTTTTGGGTTAGATTTTTTTTGTGCAGAGCGCGACACCTTGAATGAATGCATGAATGAATGAATCAATCAATCAATGAATCAATGAATCAATGAATGAAGAGAACATTTATTCCAGAAATTGCGCCATAGGCTCGAATCAGTGCGAGGGGATTGAGCGGGTCCCTATTCCGGGACTCCGTTGGAGTGAACTGCGACCCGCACCCGCTCCACGAGGCTCCGCTGATCCTCGAGAGCTGGGCTGGACAAAGCCTCTTCCCACCTCTCCCACGTTGGCTGCGTAATTTGCGCAGATTTTTTCTATGAGTCTGGCAGGACCAAATCATGTGAAACAGGTCAGCGTGGCTGCCACGGAATTTACACATTCGGCTAAATTGTTCTGGGTCTATTTTCGCAAACATGGCCGGGCTGCCGTGCGACATCGTTTGGAGCCTGCGCAGACGGGCAGAAAGTAATCGAGAACAAATAAAAGCTTCAGAACATTGGCTAAAATTTGCACGCGTCTTGCTTGCCGGTAATCATAAAACTCACAGGTACTCGAGACTAATTAAGCCCTATTGAACAAATGAGACATTATTTTTCGTTTGTTAAATAGGGCTGACAGTACTCAGCAGCACAACCAGGAAATAAGGCTTTAGAAAACACCACATTGAAGTAAAGGTTCGACAAAACATTCGCAGACATCCCAGGCCTTATTGCTATATCAATGCTCAAGCGGAAAGTATAATGACTAATGGTGTACTTTAGTAACACAAACTTGGAATAAAATTGCGGAGCGATCTGTGTAGCATATTTGTCACGCGCCTTACAAGCTGGCTCAGCTTCACACCTTTGTACGACACTTCTGTTAGTGTGTTCATCTTCTGCTTGTAGTATTGTTATCTTCCATGATATCATACACCTAAAGCGTATTGCGTCATCATGTGGGCAACCCGTCACTGAGCAAAGGGCGCCATGGAGCTCTTATCTACCGCCTCAGCATTGACGGAATCGGCCGCCTCGGATACTAAGAAAATGAAACCTTCGCTGAACACATCGACGCGCTCAAGTGTCTCCCTTTTGGGCCCCTTTTCAACGAACGCTTCCTGGGTGCGTCCATTATCGCCTCAGGGGCGTTGCATCAGGAGGTTTTAAAAAAAATCACGGTCCATATCCACAAAGTGAATGATGTTAGAGGAGTTTGCTCAGAGATGATCGGGTAGCCGGTGAATCCTCCGTACACATCTCCTACCATCACATATAGACGTGACAACGTTGTTATATATACATTACATACACAATCTTTATTAATTTGCATTTGGATGCACTATATACATTTTGATGGACGGCGAGCCCTCTTCGCTTCTGCTTCGCTGGCCTGCATCTCCGGGTTTGCTTGAACGCGAGCCCTCTTCGCTTCGGCCTCCTGGGCTGTGACCGCAAGGTCTTGGCGGCGAGCCCGAGCTGCTGCTGCGTTGCCGAGCCCGCCGCGCTGCTGCCTTGGCTTCTGCGGTGTTCATGCGGCCGAGCGGTAACGAAGAGTGTTCACTGCGTGAGCTCCCGGCGAAGAGAAAAGAAGCGCACGTGCCCAGAGTGGTGTGCGTCGACTTAAGCAGGCGCCGAAATCACCTAGTGAGCATTGTTTCGAATCAACCGGAGAAGTGTACACGCCGCCGCCGCCGCCGCCGGAACAAGGCGCGAGCATAAGAAGCTTACCGAGCAAGCTCCTAAAAATACATGCATCTCCACGAAGTGAATCATGACGAGTGGGCGAAGCTCTGGGTATCGTATCGGTGAGTAACCGTACGTTACCAGATGGTTGCCCCATATAATGTAAATTGAGTGCTATAAAGGGTATATAGAATTGTAAATTTATTCCGCCTTCCAGTTGTCTCAGGCAATTCAAGGAGGATTTAGAAAATTGCTGGAGTGGAGGATATGCCTCGAAAGTGAATCCAAGAACCCACCATCTTTCCGGTGGCAACATACCATTTTAATATGGGTTATTTCTTGGGACATATCGTGCTCGACGTGTGCCTTTGTGTTAGAGGTTTCCTTGGGAGGCCTGAACATCTAGGCACATTTTGGTAGAGATCAACTCATCAACACTCTTCTCGATAGGTTATTTTCGCCGGGATCTCTTACCCGGAGATTTCTTACTTTATAATTAGCCTATGTCCTACGTTGAAGTCTATTGCAAAACCTCTTTTTGTGTCTCACATATGTTTCGACTATAGCAACGGTTCTATACCATGACCACAACGGAAGACAAGGCTAGGTCCTAAGGAACTTCGCCCCTAAAAAAACATGGTTGATTCCTCCTTCACAGGAATCGGTATAACATGAAAGTGAAACGTGTCCTTACAGAAGTATTTGAATGTTTACTTTATATTGATATAAGAGAACTTGCACAATGTCTATTGGTGTTTGGCAGCTATCGCACCGTTTAACGCGGATGCATCCACATTGACGCTTGGTGGCACATCTCCACCCCGACGACTAACGTCTATGATTAAACAAACCTTTATGGTAGCTGTAGTAAACGCTGAGAGCGTAATCAGCGAAAGTGGTGTGAGAGCCAGAAGAGCGTCGCTAACTGGGCGCAGAACTTGGGCTAAGGTCGTCATCCCGCGGCCTTTTAAAGAGCTAGTGAAGACCACGGCCGGACTAGAGGGAAAGCAACGCGAGTCCTATCTCCGATCTAGCCCTGCCGTGATTTTTCTCGGGGTGAGCTTAAGCGGGGAATGCGGTGTTACAGCCAGGCGAAGTAGGCGCGCGTCGTAGAGCCATTTTTAATATGGGTGAATGATACGAGCGAGGCTGAGGCCTGGGCTAACGGTCGCCACGTCGCGGTGTGTTAAGGCGTTCACAAAATTGCCCTTCTCGTATTAGAAACGCGCCGAATATGACGGATGCATAGCAACGACGCGTTGCAAGTTAATCGCGCCGGCCACGACCACGATACATTATTTCAAGTTACCGCTACAAGACACCGACAAAACCCCGCCTAACAAGAACACGGCGAGAGAAAAGTGGCAGATACAAAAGGCGCATTTGTAAAGCCACCGGTGTGTGTGACCGTGGCGAAGGGGATAGCGTGCCTGGCATTTGTTGTCCCGGACCGCTAGTTCGTGGGTTCGACTCCCGTTGGCGGAGCTTTTTTTTCTTTGCCGTTTGATCATGTGCATATTTTCGACGTCATTTCCGTGACGGAAATACGTCACTGAAGTCTTGGTGGCCCTCGGCATAAAACGCTTTCGTGTTAAAAATTCTGCGAGCCGATAAACTCCACCAATCCAGTGTTTTTGCGTCGGAAATATAGACACAGCGTAAAAGTAAACATAAAGGTGTACGATTTCGCCGACATGGAAGAATGACGGGAACAATTTTGCTTCAATGACAAGGCCATTTGCATAAGAAATGAATGCCAAGCCGTTTTTGTACTTTGAAAACAATGGGGTTTCTTATGTATAACGCGATTTCATTTTCAGGCAGCCATGGATGAAATGATGTGCTTCATGCGTAAAAGACACCGTGATCTTTGAGTGTACGCCTCTTTATTCACTCAATTTAGTCAATAATGATAATATATAAATTCACTATAGCAATATCCACTATACCAGCAGACCCACCATAGTTTGCTTCGCTCGCTTTTATCTTCACGTTCACCCGGTCTTGGAAATATTCAAAATGTACAAATTTACCTTCAAGCACTGTTTTAGGCATCGCCTAATTATTATTACTAATTCATGAACGAGGGATCTGCAAAGATGGAAACAAGGCATTAATATTCTAAGCAAATGGTACGGCAAAGCCACCTAGCGAAATTTTTGAAACTGATGACGGCACCGAAATCGTACAACACACCTCCCAATCCCAAATATAATGGCATCGTAATCAACAAGGTGGGCAGGCTTCACAAATATTCTGCACCCACTTCTATTCAATGTAATGGCCCTCAACAGAGGGTTAACAGTATTTTTAATTAAATCAGTACATAAATAAATAAATAAATAAATAAATAAATAAATAAATAAATAAATAAATAAATAATAAGATTGGTGCTTCGTAGTTTTCGAATGCCTCACTGCGACGGCGTCGGAAAGTAAACTGAAAATGGGGCATTTCAGCGGCACACAAATTTGAGTTCAGAATTACGATAATTTTTCTTGTAATACAAAGTTTAGACGACCAAGAACTCCTAATCGGGGATGCGTTACCTGTACTCACTTCGTCCAAAACAAAAAATGGATGCCTTTAAGGAGAATTGCAAGGTCGCTAAATGTCATTTTGAAATATTTGGCATGACGTGATCTATCTGCCTGTTTATTGACAGATTATAGCAAAAAAAAAAACAACAACATCAGAATCGCAGCATACTGATAACTTTTGCAATAGCGGTACTTTATAGTGCGCTAAAATATCAATTCAACGTGGTTGCTCTGTTCTGGCATCGTACGTGGTATGTGCAGTCAGGAGTCAAGCCGTCAGTTTGGTGTTGAGTGCCGGACTTTGCATACCTTCGCAGTGCTATATTGTCCTTTTGTTCCTTGTTTATTCATGGTCATCAGTCAGTCGCTCAGGCTCTGTGACTGTTAGAAGAGTCCAACAGAGACGCTTTGTCGCATGTCAAAAATAACGCGCCAGTCTGACCTTCCGTGTTTCTCCACAGTCGTCAAGTCGCTTGACTACGACCTTCGCGTTCGCACTTAACCTCTTGAAAAGTCGAGGCTGATGTAAACATCTTACGAAGCACCTGCAAAACTTGCAGACATATAGCGAGTCGGAATAACGGGATTTGGGAGAACACATGCATGGCAGTGAAAGAGCCGTAATATCGCAGTGTAATAGAGTCTTACTTTTATTTATTATTAGTTTTGAATGAATATGCGGTGCCTAAAAATCATGCAATAAAACTGCCATGCTTCTGCGCGTCATCACTGCTAAAAAAATTGCAGCTTTTCTACAGCCACTTTTGCCTTCGTTTTTGGAAGGTTATACTGTATCGTGACGTCATGACCTTTGGTGTCGTGAGGCCGAAGATCAAGAAGCGCTATTTCAGAGCCAAGCTGCGCTTTGGACGAGACGCCGCAATAGAAGACAGGACGAAGGCTTCAGTTCTGAAATAGGCCTGCCTTCTCGAGGTTGTCTTCTGGGTCATGACATCAGGACCCAGCATAATATATGCGAATGAAACCGAAACTCTATGGGTGTAAAAAGGTCTTATATTCCATTATTAAAGACGCTTTGAGGATTGGAGGCTATTTGATTTTAGAAAATAATGGTAAAAGACTTAGGGTTGCGTACTGCGTGTTCTACAACGGAATAGCAGTAAACTGCTCCTAAAAGAACGAGACATATGCGAAAGTGTAAGCAGGGTTGCCGGGTTTGAATACTTCGCACCAATTTGGCTACTGTTTTTAGGCCGGTGGGGGCACAAAAAAAGTTTTGGCTCCTTGGCTACCTTTTTGGCTACTTTCTTATTCCGTTCATTTGAACCAAATTACCAAAATCTCACGACATCACTGCTGCTGGCGTTCGAATATGCGATATCAAGACATGATTGCCAAGGCGTGTTTCCAGCTCCCAAAATTGGTATCTGGTGAGTCAAAGACAGCGCTAAAGAAAAACGGGACAAGGCAGGACACGGAACTGCGGTGCTTTGATCGCGTGTCCTTTCTTGCGCCGTCTTTTTAGCGCTGTTTTTCACTCGTAATCATGAACCAACCTGCCCAAATGCGTTACCTACTGGATTTAGCGCTTTCATTACCCAAAAGACTTTTGAACATGCGGCTGGGAAAGGGGGGTGGGGTGTAACCTTCGCATGGGGCCTTACTTTGCAGACAATAAACTGCTGAACGCGACAGTCAAGGGCGATTGGAAATGAACAGGACAATCAACAGTGCTTATAACCCAGGCGATCTACACTCATCGGAATTAGAAATCGGATATCCCACGAATCGATTGTGTTATTTCTTAGGATGAGGTAGAAACTGCAACTCGGGAATATCAACTGCTGGGACTTTGTCACCACGCTTGAAACGATTGCCCAAGTGACTACAATTTATACCTCAATCCCAGCGACTGTGATTTTGGAGCACACACTTGTACTACTCTTTTTATTATCGACACAAGGCTCGTACTTCCAGTCTTTTTAGGAAAAGTCACGTGAGACGCGTGAAGAGAGTGTCATTTCTGCAACAAAGCAGAAAGCTTCACCATTTTGCACGAAATGTGTGCTCAAGTTTTGTGCTTTAATCTCAGCACTTCCGATTTTGAAGGGTTCTGGCGTATCTATTTGCGTTTCCTCCTAAACGCTCTTGCATTGAGTCTTTTAAATAAAAGCGTTGCAGTTCTTTTCGCACGTGCTTGGGACAACTTGTGGCTACTTTTACTGCCCTTCGCTCAAGTTGGCTACTTTCTAACTAAATTTTCTGATTTCTTGGCTATTCTTGTCTTTTCAACCTGGAAACTCTGAATGTAAGCGTCCTGAACTTGCTTAAAAAAACTAGTTGGTTATATTCAGTACGATTACGGTGAGCTAGCCCATTGTAGTGCGACGCACTCTGTGTACACGAGTGGTAAACCTCCCCCCCCCCCCCCCCACCCTTCCTCCCCCACATCCCAAAAAACTACAAATATCCAGTTTAATGTAGTACAAGACGGTATTTTGTATAAAAAAAAATTACGGAGGATGCTTAGAACTCTTTAAGAATGCACAGGTGAAAGTCCCAGTCAGACCTTTGTTTCTTTTTTTTGACCTGCTGTTGAACTTTCTGTTGATCCGCCATTGCGGCAGCAGCTTCATGCATAGTCGCTTCCTGCCGATGGTGGTTGCGACGAGCGGCAATTATAGGTCTTTCGGCCCCTTGAGCCATAGCGTACTTTCTCTGTCGTCCCCCACCACGACTACGGTCTGGTCACGTGATATTTGCCCTTTTTTTGTGTGCTTTACTAACCCGTACGCCGCAAAGACGAATTAGACGCGCAGCAGACACGTGACCTCACACGACCTTCAAACACACAAATGTTTGTTTGTGAAACACAATGTATGTTATGGGAGAGCAGTAGGCCATCTCTCATTGATCCTCCTTCTGTGATATTCAATTCCCCAAACAACGACTCTTCATAGTTTCCTTACAACAACTGCAGCTCACGTTTTTAAGCTTAACGGTGCGAACAATCTCAATGCGCAAACAATAGATCCCATTCTGCCATCCTCCTAAGTATACATGCGGTATTGTTTACTTCCAACCCATAGGTTGAACTATATACCAGTCACACTGCACTGCGACCATATTTTCAAAATATAGGCATACTATACGTTTGAGATCGTCAAATGAGAAGAAAACGAGAGCGTGTACAGTTTTAAAGGTGATTAGTCGGACTACGTTCGGAGAAATGAGTGCGATTGAAGCACAAACGAAATAAAGAAGCATAATTTGTCAAACAGCATTCTTTGAGTTATTATATTGCATAAGTAATATGACGAGTAGTAGAGATGGGTTGGGGGTTTTGCTTCAGCGAAGCATGTGTGCTAGCCCCGTTCCTTCGGCAATGGAGCCCTCAAAGCTTGAACGTATAGCCATGCAGCCGACGTGGTGGCTAGTGGTAACGGTGCCCGGCTGCTGAACCAAAACAATCGGGTTCGAATCCGGCCACAGCAGTTCCGTTTCGATGGAGTGCAAACTGCTGGAAGCTCGTCAGTTTGCGATATCAGTGCACATTAAACACCAGGTGGTCGAAATTTCCGGAACACTCCACCACGGCGTCTCTCGTGTAGCCTCAGCATTTAATTTGGACCTCCTTGAGCCTGAGTTGCCCCGAGGCCTTAACCCCACAAATCACCTCAACGTTAAGACCTAAGTGACGTTGTCGCTGTTCGGGAGTTTTCGTAGCATGCATGTTTCCCGCGGCCTCGGCATCAGTGTGGGATGGCGATCTCACTGCGCAGTAGTTCCATTTGCGTGTTCATGACATTTTCTCATCGTGCCTGCTCCCAGCTGTTCTGTTTTAGCTACAATGTCAGGATCGGTCCTGACATTGTAGCATGTCTCTCTACCTAAGGACGCTCAATCATCCAGCGGCCGTCGGCAGACACGGGCTCGCCCTGTCGTTACAACCTTAGTCATGTTAGAGTGTTCTAGAACCTTAGTGGCGGGTCCCGTCAAGCCAGGTGCTCTTCGTCGACCAAATGGTCGCGCAGCGCACGTGCAGACAAACGACTTCCCGCCGGCGTGAAAGCCGTATAGAGCTGTCTCAATAAAAAATATTTCGCGAAAAGAGAAGTTTCAGGCTTACGTTGCGATGAATCCAGCTAAAATCGTGCGTGGTGTAAGTTGTTTTTTCCTTCCACAGTGACGCAGTCCGCTTTTATAAGTTGCTGCGTCGTGTGTCCGAGGGGCTGCGTGTGCAGATCGAGAGCATTGGCGTTCGGTGTGGTCGGATCTCACGCCCCCCTTCCCTTAATTTATGAATATATGAGCTGAGTATGGGTACAGACGCCCCATACTTGGCTTTAGGTATCAGCTTTAGGTATCATAAGCATACACCACCCTGGTGTTCGGTTCAACATTGTTTGTTTTTATAACAATGTTTTATTTAAAAGCTGGTCACAAAGTACCACCTTGCATAATGTAGTATCCGCTGTATTGCAACCTACACTAAGAAAATATCTTGAATTAAGGCTCATGTTACTGTTGTATGTTCACATAATTTCGGTATTTTTGGTTGGTTAAAAGCAATGGTAATGTTCCTTTGTTAATGTCTGTGCACGTTTGTTTCGAATAAAAAATGCGGAATTTTAGGGCAGCGTTGAAAATGTTGCCTTATGGTCGAAAATTATTCGAATCGTATTTTCGATCGTATTCGTAGTCAATTATATTCACTATTCGGTCATCCCTATATATAAACAACATGAACCGAGCGTGCCTGTTGACGCAACATCTGAAGCGTGGGCCAGCATTTTCAGTTCAAAACACGAATGTTGAAGAATCACAAGTCGGAAAACAGCTGCTGCTTGATATTGACCTTCCCGTTTTGATTTGTCCGTGATGCTCGATGCCATTTGCCACTTGTCAGGTCGCGAAACGCAAAGGCCTTTCGTTAACCTTTTGCCTGGTTTCCTCTCAGCGCTCAGCCTGTGCGCGCCCTCTGTTAGCGCACTTTGGAAAACGTGTTAGTGATGAATTTCTTTTTTTCTCCTGTGGCGCGCTTTCACCTATTGAAGAAAATTGTCAACAAACTGTCTTCCAGGATATAAATGATGAAAATGACAAGGGACGCGTCGTAGCGATATTATAGAAAGCTAAGTGTGCTCTAGCTCTCGAAAGAGCTCTGACAGGCTACTAAATCGGTCGCAAGCACAGCGCGCACAGATACGCATTCAGGCAGACATTTATATTTGAAATATAAACAATAATGCGCAGTTCAGCCTCACAGGACTGAGTTGCGCATGAGTGTTCTTTTAACACACGCCCGATCCTAAAAGAAGAAAGAAATCGTTAGCAACTTAGTTGGATTGGGGGTGGACCGAAGATAACGGTGGTGTTTCAACTGCAAATAACCAGTACAGACATTAACGAATATAAGGAATCATTTAGCCATGTTTGTGCAGCTTATGCAACATGAACCTGCAGTTGCTGATATTACCACCATGTTTCAAATTACCCGTCGGTCAATGCTACCTAGTGCTTGATAGTACGGCAGTAAATACGGTACTTCGATTCGCTCACATGTGTTCATCGTACCTCATTATAGAATTTGCTCTGAAGAGACCCATGAATCATGACGTTGAACAAAACGTAAACTAAAGAGTCATTTGACATCAGTTCACTGAGTTGTTATTATATTGGATATGAGAGACATCAAGACGTGGTAGCTGTGTGTCTGACTCAGTTCCGGTGTTCTATTTGCCCATAGTGTTCACCTGCGGTCATATAGTAGAACAGCTTCAAGGGCAGTACGACGACAGACATCCGAGCGTCTTTTTGCCCGAGAAAGATCGATCCGACCTATGAGTATATCCCGCATATTCCCAACTTTCTGCGAACTCTTGCTGATTAGTGCGAAAAGAAAGCAACGACTATATACCACGTATTTCTCGAAAATTCGAGAACACTCCGCAGAAACCAGCAAATGTTGAATTTGCGATGAGTGAGAAAGCCATATTTTTTTTCACGATATACCAAAAACAACTGCACTGTGGTCAGTCAGCGCTACGCAGCGAAGAGTGTGTATCTTAAATGCCTGCTGTGTAACCATTCTGTTATATCGATGTTCGTTATAAGCGGTTACTGTACCGTAACTAATGATTCAGTGCAGTTATGTTGCGTGGCGTCAGCACTGCTTGAATTGAGCGTCGCTGCAAATGAAACAACCATTTCATTTAGTACGCGAATCACTTGTGACGCTGTTTGGGTCGTAAACTGCGTATAGAATTTCTGTATATGACTGGCGGAAATATATTTCATGCTGAGGCAAATTTTCGTTGCTGCAAATAGTTCACAATATCTCCATTCATATTCCTTTGAAGAAAACGTTTCGCTTCGTTGTTTGATATATCTGTTGTTCTTCTTATTATTTATTTTATTCTTAACTGCTTGTGCTGCGAAAAAACTTAAATGAGTAGAGTATTCAAGATGCATTCTACCTGAATCTCTTCACAGTATACGATTCACAAATAAGTTTGATTTCTCCCCATAACTGAACAACATGCTGCAAAAGAAAAACAACTTGCTGAGCTGTCAAAACAAATGGCACCAAAGGGATATGCTTATTTGTACCAGCAGGCTTTGTGACACAATGTTGGAAGCTGGTCGCTTCCTATATCTTGCCATAATATAATTACTGGCGTGCCTCCTAATAATGTAGTGTTTCAGCACTGACAACGGATGAATTCAAGTTAACGTTCTCATTATTCTGCTATAAGCAACGTGGCATTCGCTCAAGAGCATCACCTTATACGGACTGACCTTTTGCGAAATGCTGACTCAACCCGAGACAGCTGCACTTTGAGTAGGTCACTTCACCGCCTCTGACGACGATGAAAAGGGACGTAGGCGTGGGCACTGACCACTGCCTTTCCTAGAAAGAGCGCGCCTCGCAAAAAGCCTCGGACATTTCAGTGCGTATGTCATGTGCGCAAAATAATAGGTAGCCTACTGTGTCCAACTTATTTTGACTGGATTACCTAGAACATTATCTGATCTATATTTGATCATCATAGGTATATGGAAGAAGATAATTAAAACTGAAGCAAAAACAACAAAGGAAATATTTGGAAAGAATGTAATAAAGGTTGCTGGTGTTTTCGTGAGATACGCGATCGTCAATACGTTCTTTAAAGGGGCCCTGAAACACTTTTCTGGGTTATAATGAAACAATCTCACTATTAGCGCATGACCCCTCACGAGTCACATGCCGCAAACATGTTTAGAATCCGTCAAATACAAGCAGAATTAAAGGTGTTTGTCGCACGCTTCAAGAGCTGTCTCTTTTAATGCCAGCGAGAGCGCTGAAAGCTATGCAAGGAGGAGGATGACAAGGGGGTAAGAAGACGCGTCCCCTTGTCAGCGGGCGTGATTACCTTGAACACTTTCTCTTCTTCTTTTTTTGTTCTTTCTTTGAACGCACTGCTCACTTAGTGTGATCGCGAGCGCGAGCACTAGGGTTCCTCGATGCGCGCGCTCCCTCCGCCGCCGTGGAGGGTGGAGACAACAGCGTCGTCTGCTACGGCGTCCGCCATTACGATGCCCTCTCCGCAGGCCACCTATAGCCACGATAGGCTGCCAAAGGGCGTCGCGCGGCTGCATGCAGAGTTCGTTGCGTCAAAACGAGTGGTACTCAAACACCATGACAAAAATACAAAGTTTTCGCATCGGGAGTGTGAAGGTCTCAGATTTCTATTCTCTAATCTTTATTTTTAAAGCGACATTAGCAGCTGGAGTTGCTCGCAGCAGAAAACTACCGTCCACGCCAGCCACGTTAACACCTTCAACTAGCATCTTCTTGGGCTAGTCGGTAACTATTTATATTGGTTAAAGATGCGAAACACACGCACCCAAGTCCCATGGCCTTTCATTGTGTCTGTGTGTTTTGTGCCTTCCACAAAAGTGTAAAAACAGTTTGCCTGCCGGTCGAAAACAGAAAAAAAAAATCACGTGATGTCACGAGAAAAGAGAAAAACTGTGATTGCACACCATATTTTCAGATCTTGTTTTAGCATTATTCATCAGCTACCCCATTTACGGACCGCATTCTGCAACGCACAGTATTCTGAATTTTGTTTTCATCTCTTTTACCTTACTGTAAATAACAAATGGGCAAAAAATTGTTGAATACATATCATACTATTTGGGGCTCTACATACGGCTTTTATGGAATTAAATCATGAAATTTATGGCATTAAATCATGCACACACGTACACGCACACAATCACACGCATGCGTAAACACGCACATGCACGCACACTTGTAGAAACGCACGCGCACACACACGCATGCGCACATGCTCGCACGCACAAACACATATGCACGCTCAATCATGCGTACATGCGCACACGCACAAACACTCACGTACACACACGCATGCGCACACAGAGACACACACGTATACGTATACACACGCACGCACGCACGCACAAACACACACAGGCACGCAGATATGCACACACGCATGCGCACACACACACTGGCTCGTACTCACACATACACGCATACATACACACACACGCACACACACAGACACACGCATGCGCGTGCGTGCACACACACACACACGTACAGAACGCACGCACACACAAACACGCGCACACATAAGTAACCCACACACGCATGCACACACCGTACACGCACGCATACACACACTCACCGACATGCATGCGCACACACGTACACACACACACACACACACACACGTACGCACACTCATGCGCACACACACGGACACGCACGCGTACACACACGCACGCACAATCATGCGTACATGCGCCCAAACACACACGTACACGCACATACAGCGTCACCGTTCGGCAATACGCGTCCGGGAACCAGCTGAGAAACGCCAAGGCGTCGTTTCTGGACCTACAATGAGTGCCCCGAAACAGTGAGTGCCCCGAAAGTATTCTTTCGGCAACGTATACGTTGCGGCGAGATACGTCTAGCGAGAAGGCCAGCGTAAGCGCGGCGAGTTGTAACTCTCCAAATGCTGAAATGGCATAACAGCCTGCACAAACACGAACGGTCCGTGGGTTGCCACTTGTCGCGCTTGATGTTTACCAGCCACAGGAGTCGCCTTTTCGCATCTTTCGGAAATCTGAACATCTTATAGCCATTTCGCGAGTGGTTTGTGCACTGTGGCACGCAACACCCGGGCATTTTGTCCGAGAAAACGCCGCGCACCTGTCTCACTCAAGCAGCCGCGACGAGGCGGGGGGGAGCCGAATGGCGGCCGCCGATCGGAAGGCGGCATTCACCCCCTCAGAGAATGGCTCCACCCTCCAAAGGGGCGCGCGCATCGAGGAACCCTAGCGAGCACGGGCACGTGGCGCCATACCGCGTCGTCCACCGTAACTACACAGCAAATCAGCCAAACGCCCTGGACGTGGGGAGAGGGAGCGATTTCTTGCTGACTTAGACAATTAATTGCAAATTATAGGCTGCGTGCCCCGCTTTAATGTTTGGCTCGCGTGTCCTCGGGAACCTCGACTACCGACAAGTGTTGTAGGGCCCCTTTAAAATAATTGCTTTTTTCATTGTTATTAGAACAACGCTGCTTGCGAAAGCCGGCTGTGATGGATGCATACAGCGCGGACAGGTTGAGTTGCCTGCTATGTTAAAATTGGTGAGACTAATAATTTATTCTCAGACGCACAAGCGTAGCTCCCGATTCGAATGATCTTGGTCCATTTAAACAAGTCAGAACATTTGAAGTGCGCGCTATGTTTATCGTGAACTTTGGGATTATAGAAAAAGTTGTTACATGAATGGTGGTGTGTAACCTTCGCCTGTTCGAGTATAAACTGCGTAACCAACATGGACATCGTATTTGACGACTGTAACCATTTGGCTACTGCATCAACACATCGCATTTGATTACCGCAATAGACGGCAATTTCGAGCTGCCGTACCGATTTTTTTTTATTTTTCTTACTGTTTATATGAAGTTCCAAAAGGGAGGTGTATTTGCATTGTTGCCTTCATCTATATATATATATATATATATATATATATATATATATATATATATATATATATATATATATATATATATATATATATATATATATATATATATATATATCGTTACTAGAAGCCTGGGACAGTCTCCGTGTTAGTAAAAAAGTAGCACTTTCGCCGCAAGGGCGAAGCAATGAATGCGATGGCAAGAAATTGCAGTCACACGAAGAACGACAAGCAGCTCGCTACTTGCACCGCGCCGCTGAAGCACCAATAAGGACGCTCGAAAAGAACGCACAAGTATACAGAGGACAAGAGCGAACTAACGATTGTCACGGGTGTTACGTCTTCGTGTTTAAGCAACGCGCTACAAGTGTCGTCAATGCAGAACCCGACGCCCTTAGATATTTCTTTTTTCTTTTAAACTGCGGCGCGTGGAGTGACCCCTATGCGTCTACTGCCACGCGGTGGCCCCTGACGCAAGGTGTGCCTAAGGTGGGCCTAGAGTTACTGTATATGCTCCCTACAGGCGCAAAGTTGCGCATAGGTCCGGCTAGCAACCACAGCTATGCGGTGAAGCTTAAACTTTGGTAAAAGGCGTTAAACTTTGTTATAATGAATGTTCAACTGCTCTTATTTTTAATGGTCAGCTCTCGAAACCTGTTTCTATTTGCTCTAAGACGGCAAGTTGGGCCAGTTGTTTGGGATTCATCTTCGAGATGAATTCTATTTGCTCTTCTATACAGCAGGGATGCCCTGATGTCACCACTTCTGTTTGCACTTTATCTAGAACTACTGTGCTTAACCATAACACAGTCCAGTTGTATTCGCGGCGTCAGTATATTAGGCAGTAAAGTTAAAGTATTAGCTTATGCAGACGCTGTCGCTTTCTTTTGCATTGATAAACCAAGTTTAGAAGATGTGGTATCTTCAATTGAATAGTTTGGCGTTGTATCAGGAGCTCGTTTAAATGCCTCTAAGAGTTTAGGACTATGGTTTGGCTTGTGGGGTAGCACGCCGAATATGTTCGCAGGGATTAATTGGACACGAGTGCCATCAAAGTACTTCGGTGTACCACTAGACGCGTAGGCCCTATAGATTCAGTGCCCATCACCGGAAGGAGCGAGCCCCTAAGCTTGAACGGCAGGCCCAGACATTTGTTCCCTATCGACTTTCAATATTTGGGAGAGCTGAAGCTTGTGACACTTTCCTAGCATCAAAGCTTTACTACGTATTGCAACCTATCCATTGCGCAAGATTTTATGTATAACGCTTTCATCGAATTTTTGCGACTTTCATATGATCTTCCACTTTTGAGCCCATGCGTCGTGACAACATATTCAGGCCAGTTAGTGAGGGCGGGTTGGGATTAAAACATCTTTATCTATGGCAAACAGTTTCACGATTCTTCTTTCTTCGAGACAATGTCCATTCCGTAATCCGTTCATTCTTGCAGGTGTAGAAGGAGACAGAGACAACGCCCTTGTTGCGGGCCGGCTGTTCTATTCTGCCCTTCGTTCATCTCTTCCTTGCTCTAGCTTAGCGCGCGCCCGCGCCTCAGTGGCGCTGTCATCCTTACACTCGGCCGCGACTGCGACGAAGTATGACCAGCTGCCGAAATCGTCTCTAGCGGGCGGCATTGACTGTGCCGCAGTGGTCTGTCTGGTTTACGCCGCGACATGTCTTGCCGAGCTGCCGAAAATTCTGGGGGGCGGCACTGGCTGTGTCGGGGTGGTCGCTGAAGATCTCCGTTGCGTTGTGGTCTAACGTGGCGAGCGGCAGAAGACGACGCTAGCAGCTGACACTTTTTCTGCAACCTCGAAAGAAGCCTCTGCAATGCCGTGTCATCAGTACCAACTACTTTAGCGGCGCCGCACACAAGTGGATGCTGTGTCTGCCGCAAAACGTCCGCTTCTTTGGTCGTCAGAGAGCGACACTTGGATCGAAGTGGCATGTCATTGGTGTCTACATCCTTGCTGGTCCCTCCGGCCTCCATCTGAGAGACGTCGTTGAACGGGATGGGAGCGTCCCTTCTAGCACTTTCCGGTGCGCGTCTCCGATATTCTAGAAGCGTCGACTGCGGAGTCATGGATGTGACAACATCGCTGCGGAAGTCATCAATCAAGCCATCGGCGCACATGGGCTGTATTGGCAGGTCTCTTGTACCAGCAACTTGGCTGTCACTCAGGGCACTTTGACCATCTGCGCAATCGGCCAATGACTGCGCTGAACTTGGCGTGGCTAGCTCTGGGGTGCCTGAGAGGACATTAGTATCTATTGCTGGCATAGGCTCGTGCAGCTTGGGAAGTGGTGGCGTGGTGACAAATAGAGGTGTCGGCTTCTCCACGTGCCAAGGTGAAGATAAGCTTGGGGCCCGCGTGATCGGCTTCTGTGTCTTAGAGGAAGCCTGGTTCACGAGAAAGGAAGGTCGTGAGGTCGGTCGCGACAGTGAGTTTGAGTTCTGAACCGCGAAGTCCACCTGGTGGTCCTTGTCGGTGTCAGTCGCGGCGCGTTCCGCGATGCTTGCCGTGAAGGAGCTGCAGGAGACGGCTGTACCATCTGGTGGTAGGTTCTCAGGAGCTTGAAATCCGAGGGTAGGGTCGTTGGTGGAAGGCGCAGGTACACCGTCGGGACTGTTCCCTTGATCTTGGCCACCGAGGGAGGGCCGGATCGTAAGGGCCCGAGCTGCACCATCGAGGTGGTGTGGTTCGCAAATGTCATGCGTAGTAGAGACTTCGTTGGCAGGAGGGGGGTCGCAGGAATCAAAAAGTGGGCGAAAGAGGCTCGTCAGCTTTGCACACCACTCGGCCCAGGATTGTTGTTTGACGCCTTCGTAGCCGTGCCATGCCTTGGCCGCACCGCGAAGGCGGTCGATGGCAAATAGCCATTTTCGGTCTTCCGGCCAGGCATGGAGGGTGCCGAGTGCGTTGACGGTCTCAATCCACCCGAAGACATCGTCTTGGAAGCCATGGAACTCCGGTACTGCCCAAATAGTTGCCGCTGATGGTGAAACGGCAGGCGAGAACTCGGAGTCCAGCGGCGACAAACGGTCGAGACGTTCTAATAGTTGTGTGAGGAAACGGAAGAGCTCCGTTTCGCTGTAGGGTGAAATTCCCAGTGAGCCAGGAGTTGCGGCCGCGGAGTCTGCGGTGGTCGCAGCGCTCACGGCGGCGAGGTCCATGGCCAAGGAAGCGTGGACGGCGTCCCTTGGTGGCTCAGATGATGGCAGAGTCTTGGTCATGAGATACTTGCCATGGGAACATGGAGCGACGTCACCAGGCGAGACGAGCCCGTGCACATCGTCGGCGCGAAGTAGCACGCCGCCAGTCAAGTAGTTCCTCGGAAGCACAATGGAGGCCTGGACGCCGTCCACTCGTGATGGAATGGACACTTGCGGCGGTGGTAGACTTGCGGGCTCCATCACTGAGGAAGCGTGACGGCGTTCCTCGGGAAGACGCGTTGTCTCAAGCTAGCAGTTGGGGTTTGCCAAAGCATTTCGACGACTGCGCCATTGTAGAAGGAGACACAGAGACAACGCCCTTGCTGCGGGCCGGCTGTTCTATTCTGCCCTTCGTTCTTCTCTTCCTTGATCTAGCTTAGCGCGCGCCCGCACCTCAGTGGCGCTGTCATCCTTACACAGGTTACACTTATTGATTGCTTACCAGATTTAATTGCTTCATCAAATTTCTCCCAACGCCCGTGTTTGCAGGGATCCATGCAGGAAGCTTACATCGCAGTCAGGTAAGCTCGCTTTTCCATAGAATACCTGTACACGGTATCGCGCAAGGTACTTTATAAGGATCTGCTAACTATGCTCTTCCCGCCTCCGTTGTACCGTTCATTGTAATCCGATCTTCCAGGCCACGACGTGTTGAAACGAGAGCGCAAAATGTATATCTCGCTGAATTCTAAAACATTCTTCTATTAACTATACTCTGAAACATCGCCGGTAAGCACATGGTTAAAAATAAAAGGTATTTTTGGTTTCTTCTGTTAACTGCCGTCCATGAAATGTGCCGGAAACAATGGAACATTGCTTTGTTAGCTGCAAAGACGTTATTCTGTTCTGCGATGTCCTTCAGCGGGCACTGAAAAAGAGTTTTGTCATTAATTGTCACACCATGCGTTGTCGTCTACCAACCTCGCTTGATGAAGTGCCATATGATATGTTTTTCCTCATGGCGATGCACAGCTTATGGAAGACACATATGCAAGACCGTAATGCAGAACCCACCATTTCTTCAAGCATACACTTTATTCGAATGTCTATTCACCTTGAGGGCATTTATGACGACCTAGACTTTAAACCGGACTGGCACCCCATCTTCGTGAGGTGCTCGGCCTCACCACCTTTCCTGTATAACACGATATGAAGAACTCTTGCTGTTCTACCACACGTTGTGTTATCCATCGAGTGTTTCCTTAGGAACGCCTGAGCGCTTATTTTCGCTATGTGATTTTAATTTTGTTTACTTTATTCGTGTCTTTATTGTGCATTCTAAGACTATCTTTAATAAATACCATAAAACAAAAACAAAAGGAGTGTAGTGCAGCGGATAGTAAAGAAAAAAAAAGAGTGTAGTGCAGCGGTAGCGTGTCCGCTTCACATTGCAGCGTGCGTCGACGGTTTAGGTTCGAGCCTCGCTCACTCATAGTTTTTTTTTTACTTGCGTGTCTTTTTTTTTCTTTTTTGTCGCCGTGCTTGTGTTTTAGTCAAAATTACGATCTGGTCATGACCATAATTGTCAAATGCAATTTAAAAGCTCGATTTCGGCCCAAAACAGGTGTGTTGCTCGCCAGCGTCGAGCGTGCCTTGAGCAGTGTGCCAGCCTCCCAGTACCCTGCGCCACGGTGGTCCAATAATTATGTATGGCACTGGGACAGCGCCAATGGGTTTAGTAATAGGGTAGCCCGTAATGAGCGCATGCATCGTGGCCCCTGCGCTCTTGAGGAAACGTGGCCGTATCCGTCGATTTATGCGACGCCGATGCTGTTGATGCTACACCCGTTGCACGTCGTACAGGGGATCCGCCACCGCAGAATCAGACACAGAAAGCCTGCAATGTAGCCAGCTATATTGCCAACGTAGGGTGACAGATAAGGATTACGCTCTGCCTGCCCTTCGAGTTCATTTTGTAGGGGAACTCACAAAAGTGTAGGTGAATCCCAATCATACCTTACTGCTTATTTCCTAGTAAAACGAGCAAAACTTGATATGATTTCGGGGTACATTCTCGTGAAACGTCTTCCTTGAAGACCTTCCTGTCAGCTTTAGCAGTTTACAGCGCTACAGGCAGGCATTGTTTCAAATTAAAGAAAAGAAACGCTGGCCCGCCAACAGTAAACCAGTGGTCGGGCGCTCGCTCCCGGGACAAACCGGGCCTGTCGGCTTGCGGTGGCTTCACCCGCGCGCGCTCGAGGAGCCATCTAGTTCCCCCGAGTGAAGATAGTGAATACCGTGAATACACCACGCCAGACCGCACAGCTACAGCAGCTACAGCGCAGCGAGAAGCGACCGACCGGAACTATGAGTTGCCAGCAGTTAGCCAGCAGCAGCCATCAGCACCACCATGTTATGCGCAAAGGAAACCACACAACATTGAAGCGAGGTGACGTAATGCACAGGGTGGGGCGCCGCCAACGGCGCTGCCGTCTCCTGCGAAATGAAGTGAGTTGAGGGGGGAACGCGCCAGGCAAATATTGCGATCGCTGTATCTCCGGTCCTACTTCAGCTTTTCGAAAAATTCTTTCGGCTATGTATTCCTGGGAGGCGTCCGACTCATTCTGAGGTGTTTTCCACGCCAAGCGCGAGGTGTGGTTCATGATTCCTTTATATTTATAGATACCGCAATTGGGATGGCGTAACAAGAGTGTATTACGAACATAAGTGGCTGGTCCTAACGTGCAAATCATGACAGTCATGTCAGGTACAACATTATTTACATGACATTTACATGACATTTCGAGGCGCTCGCGGCCGTTTAATTAAATGGATGTGTAACAAACTGCTATGAGGAGACATATCTGTATGGCGAACGTATCTGTATGGCGGCCGGCTTGCTAGATTGATATACACCAAAGCTGGTATTGCATGACGCGACTGTATAACAAACTTAAATGATGGCTGGTAACATGAAAATAATGGCATGCATGTCATGGTCTTGATGTTACCATCTGTCATTTGTGTTTTTTATACAGTCAGTAGCAAAATACCAATTTTGGTGTATATCAAGCCAGCGAACCAGCCGCGATTACAACATGAGCATGGAATGTGCATCATGCATTACATGATATGCATGTCATTACGGTCATGTTACCACCTGTCATTTCTGTTCGTCATACAGTCACTTCACCCAATACCAAGCTTGGTTTATATCGAGCTATGGCGAACCGACTGCAAGTGCACCATTAGCGTGGCATGTAAATCATGGCTTACATGACATGCATGTCACGATTTTAATGTTACCACTTGTCATTTGTGTTCGTCATACAGTCACGTCACGCAATACCAATATCAAGCTAGCCAACCGGCCGCGAGCGCAGCATGAGGGCGGCATGTAAGTGATGCCGTACTATCGCGCTCAGTATGAGCTACATCGTGGGAGCGGGTGGCCAAGAGCACTGTAAAGTTGTACAGGGGCACCAATCGTGAAATAACTTGGAGTTATCAGGGGAGCGTTTAGCTGTTTCTTTGAGTGTGCATCGCCTCACCTTGCTTTCACGCTCGCCCTCGTTTTGCCCTGTCGTGATGTCAGCTTCGAAAATGATAACGGCCGCCGTGGCTTGACACACAGACTTCGAATTTTTCTTCAGTAAAGCTAAATATATGGCAAATTGTTCCTTCAAATAAAAGAGGGCCAGGGTGAAAATAAGCAATAGGGAGTGATGCGCACTTACAGGAATAGCCACACTCTCTCCCAATAACTCGAAAATATGGCACGATCGGCGCCACTTTACAGTCTTGCAGAGCGCTGGGCCACACGCTC
The DNA here is from genome assembly GCA_030522465.1 of Rhipicephalus appendiculatus. Classification (NCBI taxonomy): domain Eukaryota; kingdom Metazoa; phylum Arthropoda; class Arachnida; order Ixodida; family Ixodidae; genus Rhipicephalus; species Rhipicephalus appendiculatus. The sequence goes on along the minus strand of JALIZH010013442.1, from coordinate 298,782 downwards.
GCGTGATGTAGCTCATACTGAGCGCGGTAGTACATGACATGCATGTTATGATTTTCATGTTAGGACCAGTCATTTATTTTGTCGTACAAACATATCTTGTCATAGCAATTTTCGTATATATCCCCTTAATGAAACGGCCGCGAGCGTCCAGAGACATTAGCGAGACGAGCGACCTGGACCACTTATGCGGCGAAATCGCCGACACCACCCGGCGGCGAAAAGAAGCGGATGCGGTATTTATCCCGTTGTAGTGCCTTTAGGTGTGCATGGTGTTCATTTTTTTTTCGTTCCACATCACGAGTGTATACAGAAAGAAGCCCCTTTTTTTGTGTACGTCTCAAGGGTAGTTTTCAAATGGAAAGAAAATGTAGGAGCGTAGCGTGATAGAAAACATGCTCAACTCAAGCTCCTGCGAGATCTGCGTACCGCAAGTGGTAAATAGTGTATACGAATAGCTCGCCGTTATTACGCCGGCACATGCATGGCGTGTGGTTGAGTTCTCAACGCAACGCGCTGTGGAGCGTGGGGTCCTGGGTCGAATCCTCGGTAGAGTACTCCGGAGTTTCCTTCTGCTAATTTATTTTTCTTTGTCCCTTTTTTTACATATGTGCTAACATACATATACATATCCGGGACATGACGACAACGGCAAAAAATCTGCTGAGAATGCCCATATAATTGCTATCGCAAGAATACACGAAAGCACTAACATGCTAGAAGTAAGCTACGTTATGTTCGACATTAAAGTTCACTTTCCGCGAATTAAAAACTTTTCATTTCTGTTTGTCACCCAAGAAACACATCACAACACTTTTGATGGTTGTGTAGCGAAGCAGTGTTGGGGGTGGTTTCCATCTAAGCCTTGAGTGCCGCGTCTACAAACTCGTGCTCGCTTCTTGAACGTTTGCTGTGAATTTTCATCATCACTTGGTAGAGGTAGTGTGGCACATGTGGAAGCTAATCGGTGCAATAACTATCGGTCCTTAAAAATTTTTATGAGAAATGTGAAGATATACCTCTTATTAAAATGTTTCATCGTTCTACGTATATCTTAATAAAGAAATTCGAACTGCAGTAAAACTAAGTCTAATACCCATGCCACAAGTGCACAAGAAATCACATTCAGCAGTTAAGGCATTAAGTTCGTGAAGACATATTTGTCAGCAGAGCTGCTACACGTCTAAATTTAATGGCATTTGACCTGACGATGTCGATAACAGCGACTTTTGGAATGCGCAATTTTAGGGCAATAATAAAATATAAACAAGCATTTTAACAACTCTAACGTGCTTTCATCAATAATGAAATGTAACAGTAAGCTATTATATTGCCATTACCTTGAGTTTGTTTTTGTCTTTTACAACATTTCAACCGACCACAGCAACTTCGATCACTGCATGTGGTATCCGAAGCCTAGAATCCGACATGGCGCCTGTCATGTTGAAACCATTGCTGTTCCGAAGTGAATTTCTGTATGGTGCAACAGAGAAATAAGATGCTTTTTGTTAAAACGTCGTGTGGAAAATATTTTTGACACGACAGATGCTAATTTAAATGTATTATGTGCACTGCAATGTGTAAGCTTTGGCGTCGAGAGTACACATTTCTCAGTCGAATGAGTTCTAGCTAAGGCATTAGGTGACAAATGACATTAAGGCGAATTCCAATTTCATTTGCCCGTGTGGACCAAGAAAATGACATTAAATCTTGGGGCATTAGGAAATTAATGCCATTTTCTGTGCCCGTGGGGCAACAATATTATTTTTGTGGCTGTTTCTTGGGCACTTCCTCGTTGGTCGTCGAATTCCTGTCAACGGCGCTGCCGCTGGGTGGTCCAGTCGTACGAGACGTGTGCGGCCCTGATGTCGGCGGTTCCAGCCGTCGTAGAAGCCGAGCCAGTCGGTTTTGCACCTGCTCGGCCGGAATTGCTGGAAGGTGCGCTCCAGGGAGGACGCCTGCCGAAGCGGTCCTGGTAGCAATGGGAGCCCCAGCAAAAGCCAAGGGGCCGGTCGCGCCGGCCCTACAAAGGACATGAGAGAAGGAAACGAAACACGACCACATTTGATAGACCACATTTGATAGATGATTAGCTTCATCTTAAATTAAGGTGAATCCGTCATTTTCATTACACACTTTGAAATAGTTGCTTCCACCTAATGAAAAGCCAAATACCGGGTTAACGTTGATTTCTGCAAAATTGAAGTAGATATGCACTAAAGGATCAGATTGACGTCGCGAAATAGTTTTCATCTGGTTACGCAAAATGTCACGGTTTTACCTTCGTTATAGTAGAAATGGACTTTGCACCGTGCTTCGCTAAGGGTGGCCTTCACTCAAGGCACGTTGATTAGGTCTCATATTATCTTATACCCAGGGGCTTCGCCAAGACAAGCTTTTCGGGGGTTAGGGACCGTCCTACCCCCCTTTACACACCTTTGTGCATTTGTTTTATGTGTCCCCTTTCGCACGCAAGTAGACATTTCAGGTGAGGGCCTCTGAACCCCCCTAACGACCCCCCTCTTGGCTACTCCACGGACTATCAATATTTTGAACGACGTGGTTAAAATTTTTCAAATTTCTCGAAGAACAGCAAGTTGCTATGACGGATTCTTGCGGAGGATTCTTGCGACGTGGATAAAGAAACAGGGATTGGCCATTGTGAATGGTACTTGCAAGCTGACTTCTTTTTACGCCCAAGAGTTCGCAGGTGAAGCTGCCCACTGACACGTACGCTTAGAGAAATGTTTTTCTGGTAGATGGTAAGACGAGGAAACGATGGGCAATAGTGACGCCACGTACTCTGACGTCTTAAAGGAACGCGGATCGGTAAGTATACAGACAAACTTAAGTTTGAGATTATGTCTGGAAGGCTCCCCTATAACGGTGCTTAAACGGAAATTTGCCCCACCCAGATATGAAAAAAACATTTTAAAAAATTTCTGACAATCAGTCTAGCTATTGAAAAATCCGGAAACTGTTCATTTAGTTCAGGTAGCGACAGCAGATGGTATAATATTTACTTACGAGGCACGGAGTACCGTAAGATTCAAGTCCTTCGGTGAACTATATTTCTGTCTTCGTCGTAGCAATGAAACCAACAATGTTTCGGCTGGTGTCTGCTCACTGGGCTGGAAAGCACAAATAAAATGGCGCCAGGCGTGAGTTATGAAATGTGAAAACCTAATATAGAGCTTGAGTCAGCAAATGAGAGAACAGGCGGTTTGTATTTGGACTGACAAGCGGCAACGTAGAATTAAAAAAGCTGACTTAATCTTAATTTAGACTAAAAAAATTCGGCAGATCTCACGCGTGTGTGTGTGTGTGTGTGTGTGTGTGTGTGTGTGTGTGTGTGTGTGTGTGTGTGTGTGTGTGTGTGTGTGTGTGTGTGTGTGTGTGTGTGTGTGTGTGTGTGTGTGTGTGTGTGTGTGTGTGTGTGTGTGTGTGTGTGTGTGTGTGTGTGTGTGTGTGTGTGTGTGTGTGTGTGTGTGTGTGTGTTTGTGTGTGTATGTGTGTGTGCGTGCGTGCGTGCGTGCGTGCGTGCGTGCGTGCGTGCGTGCGCCGCTCCAATCAGAACCCTGGCCAGAAACTCTTGTTCCATCCCGGATGTGACCAGAAACGCCGCCATTAAATAAAATAATTCGCCGTAAGAACCAGACCCAACCATCTGAATGGCAAACAGGATTTCTACCACAGGGCCACGCCAGTGCTTGAGACTGTTTTGTAAAAAAAAACTGCACTAACGTCGTTCTTGTGTAGGCCCTGGTGTAGTTATAGTCCCGCGCTGAATCTTGCGCTAATGGACGTTATTGTGTAGGCTCGAGTGCACGAATTTTGGTGTTAGAATAACCGTATGTACATAGCTAAAACATTGTTCTTGTTATAAACATAATGAGGAGCATTATACGCTTTCAGCGATTGCCTTGGCCTGGATTATAATGATGTGAGCATAACATAACGCGTGTTTGTTCGGCGGCATTCGTAACTGAAATTGCACGCCGCTGTATTAACAAGCATAAAACTTTGTCGAAAACAAAATTATGGCCATACCTAAAGAAAATTGGAATGACAACTACTCAACTACACTACGTGTGAACCCGAGGAATACTGAAAGAATAGAGTATATGTATTTTATATTGGTACACGTACCTGCTTGCCCAGCCTTTGACAATGTTTTCCCGTCTCCCTGTGAAAGCTCTCTAAAAAGTTAAGGCAAATGAAGGAAATGTTTTCTTTTAATCAAATCTCTCGGCATAGTAATTTTAATATTTCTTGCAAGCACGCTTGTGGTTATTCATGCGCAAGCTCAAGAACTGCTTGAACATTATTGTTTACGTGTTATAACACGTAAGCGCAGTTCACACAGGAGCGGCTAGCATTGTGCTGCCATCTAGTAACGTATGAGAACAACACATTTACTTTTGGCGCGAATTACAATCGGTGCTGGAATGCAGACATAGCTTCTTGAGTGCGTTTGAATAAAAAACTTATCGTGTAATGAAAATAAAGCAGCGCCTTCACATTTTCCTGGAAAACGCCGTCGTTAGGTACGCTTGCAGTGGCGTAGCCAGGGGCTACGCCACTGGCTACGCCACTGCAAGCGTAGTCAAAAAAAAGGTTGGTGGGGTTCAAATTTTTCCCGAAATTTTTCAATTTTGCTTGCGCATATACACACGCACACATACAAACGCACGCACGAACATACATAAAGTACGCTTGCATATATTGACATTACTGTTTGAGGTGTAAGAGTATCGGTCTCTTTTAAAGACAGCGCACGGAACTAATGATTTGAAAGTAAGGTCACTCTCAAACAACATTTTTCTTCTGAACGGTATCACGCGTAATGCCGTAAACTGTGTAGTGAGAGGTGCGTATAAGTCAAGATGATTTTATTAACTTGTAATTATTATTCGAATCAATAACTGAGTGCTCTGCGTATGATTATTTCTCGTGTAAAGGGCTCACAAGTACAAGTTCCTTATGTTTTGTCAATCCAGCAAAAGATAAACGGTTTTCTTATTCAAACTACGTCCACCTGAACCAACTGCACGAAGTTATTGTACAGGAGCTCCGTGTGTACGCTGAGGAACTGGTGCCTATACGGCACGCGTACTGTCGTTGTGCGGTATAGACCAGCACCATTTAGAATAATCCCCTCTTGGCGCCAATGATAACGCTCAGGACTCCAATAAGTGTTACCAATTTTCTTCGAGATCATTCGGATGTTCACTAGCAAATTGTGGAATCGAATACGAATCGTACACTGCAGACAATTCAATTCGTATTCGTAATGTTGGTTATTCGCCCAGTTTTGTTCGTCTTATAATACGAATCACAGAGAAGTAACCCTTAAGGAAACCCCACATAGGCAGGTAAACATTTCTACAAGGCATTTAGGAAGAAAGCATGTGTATCAACAACAGTGTCCTCGAACATACATCACGAACAAAAAAGCAATTCAACACTTTCTGTGCCTGGTTTGCGTACGGTGCCAAGTTTAAGCAAAAGACTGTGACGATGACAGTAAATAAAAGTAAATTTGTGCTCAAGAACGCCTTTTTTCTAACTGTCCAGTCGTATTTTGCAGCTCGAACCGAATGGCAAAATACAACTTGACAGTTACGAAAACCTAGCACCCACTCGGTAGTCCTTTAAACAAGAGGGGCAGATTGTAGAATGGCTTGCGTAACAGGCAGGCATTGAGCAGTCGTTTGGTGAGTTAGTTATTATTTCGCTCACAAATGAACACTATTAATGTCGGTTTGTATCTGTATGTTCGCAGCCTAGGCACGCCACGTATATAGAAGCTCTCTTAAAGTTGGTGAGCCCGGAAGATTATGCTTGGTATCTGACACAGCAGCGGCCAAAATGTGTGCGTTGCGAATACTTCACGATACTGAAAGGACATCTCAGTGCAGAAAGTGGGTATGAAAACTGTGTGCAGAAACACTCAGTGCAGAAACATCTCAGTGCAGAAACATTCAGAAACGTCGGTGTTGTGGCCTCTCAGTGCAGAAAGAGTGGGCGTAAACCCTGTGTGTTCGTGCCCACTTTTTCTTGTGCTTGTTTTATTTCCACTGTAGTCTTAATCATATTGAACAACCTAGCACAATCTTCAACCCCACTAAGTTACATGACGTTTTGCTTAAGCCTTGTTAGACGAATGACTAATCAATATAGTCAATTCTTGCGGTCAAAAGAAAAAGGAAAACTAAGTTAGCTGGAATATATTTTGTCTATGGCACATGCATACAACTCTCACTTACCGACAAGACCTGCAGAGACAACGAGGAGAATCAGCATTGGCCGCGCCATTTTTTTTCAGAGGAGAGGGGTGGCATTAGCCCTTACATATACCTGCTTTTTTTTGGTTACAGATCTCGGTGCACCTGTACGGATGTCTCACAGCACTAGCGTTTTGTCTAATGCACTGCAATTTTCGCTCATATTTACGATAACAAATGTCGGTTTTCCCCTTCATATTTGCTGTCCTACTCGACACCTGTGACAAGCGTGCCGTAAACAAGTGCGTTGAAAAGTGAAACCTCCGAAGTGAAAGGACCGAAGAATGGAACACGAAGGATGGACGCTGTCATGTCCTTTTTTTTTTTCGTCTTCGTTCTTCGTCGCTGTGCAGTTACGTCACCATGTCTTACATGTTCGCTCAAACTTCCGAGCTTCTCGGTGACGTGCGTGCTGTGGACCCAGCGTTGCTTGCGCAATACTATTGTTGTTTTCGAATGGACAAAAACTGGTGATAGCAAAGGAAAGTGTTGCTCAACGAAAAGTCCATAAAATAGTATAAAAATATTTCTTCACTCAATATGAACTCGCCGACAATGCGCCCTGTTCATTTAATACACACGTTCTTCGCTTAGAGCTAACGCCGTTCTACGGCTCTATTCAGTAATTGGATGTGACAATATCAATGTAATTTTAAAATGCTTGCGCTCCCATATCCTTACACTTCAGATAACGGAAAAGAATAAAACATGAAATGCAAAATGTTTTACATCGGCCGTTTTATTGTTACACGAAACTCCACATTAAAAACAACAAAGGATGCAATATCTAATTATTCACCTCGTCAGCAAATATAAACTGCTTGGGGTTCATTAATATTTACCTACCCAACTGTGAAGGACTCTGCGAGAGCAAGCGGAGATCTGACCATCCCTTCATCGTTGAATGCAGTAGTGAGCACATTAACGGCGATGGTAAATTCAAAACAAATCAAATAATGATGTCGTAATCTCGTGCGAGAACGGTATAAAGATTAAGGGAGCACAAGCGTTTGACTGTGATTATCAATCGCCGTAAAATTATTTTTGTTGGGCTTGTATTGAAAGAAGAGCACGTCGCGACAAACTTGTTCATTTATAGACTCCATTTTGGGTCTCATTTAATAATAAAGCTTTGTTTTGTCTGCTGTACCGGCCTTACACGCCCACACTTCTGTGAGCCTTTCCCTGTTAATGGCTTTTCCTTCTCTCTTCTGTGCTTATGATTATAAGACTTGTCACCAACAGACGCAAGGAATAGCCGGCTGCCAGGTAAGTCATTAGAATTTCATGAATGTAATTCGTGCTCTTTTCATACTCAAACGTACACTTAATCAGGAAGTAAGGCATCTCATTATATTGTCAACGCAAGACCTGAGCCAGCTTTTCTCTTCTCTTCCTCTTGGCCCGTTCTAGAAGGCTCGTAATGCTCCACCATGGTCATCATCACGCTTTCTCTCACTTCAACCTGCCTACCTTTCTTTGCTTCTCTCTTCCTGTCGCTTCTGCCAAATCTATGAAATAAATAAAGATTGGGCTCCGAGCTTCTTCGGCCTTAGTAGCGTGGAGTTCAGTGTTCGAATGCCCGCTTACACCGCTGTGCTTCGGCGAGAACGTATAGTAGTGATGGGAATTGCACGGAAATTGCACAAGTCGGTGAGAGGTTCCGATAGAAAAGAAAAATATTTAACATTATTACGGAATTCTGCAGTTTAAGAGCAAAAACCGCGATCTGATTACCTGTCAGGTATTTCGAGGTGTGCTGCTATGGAATAATTTTGATCCACCTTAATTGTGGATCCTATTGTAAATTCATAAGCATTCTCTGCCTCTAACGGGTGCAGACATGCAACTGCTATGACCTTGGTAGATCTAGCGACCTCGATCTTAGTAGCGCTACGCCATAACACACGCACACACACACACACACACACACACACACACACACACACACACACACACACACACACACACACACACACACACACACACACACACACACACACACGCACACACACACACAAACACACACACACACACACACACAAACACACACAAACACACACACGCACACACACACACACACGCACACACACACACACATAGATAGAGCGATAGAACTGCTTCTGTGTCCACATTAACTCGTTCCGCACTGTGTAATCAAGAACCACAACCACCAGTGAACGTTTAAGAAAATCTCAACGGGCTTTAGACATTCCAGCGTTCTCACAGCACACGCTCGATAGCTATGCGCAATGCGATAGCTATGCGCACTTGGCTCGCGGTTGTGCCGCCATCTAGTTTTCGCAACCAGCTCCAATGCCTTCGCTCCTTGCGAGTGACGCGGAAGGAGAGGAGGACCGCACTCATTAAAGAATCCCCGCCACCTGCGCGACCGATGCGCCAATGCTCTACAAGAAGCAAGGCGGCGAGACGCGCGCTCTCCACTCCACCTGTCGGCCGACGAAGGAACTCCGCGGCAATAAGAGCGCCGCGTCGTCTCCAGCGACCGGGGCTCGGGCCACGGGGCCGCCAACCTTACCGGGTCACGAGTAACCTTGGCGGGTGACCTCGGCATTGATCTGTTGTCATGGCAACGTTTCTGACAAATCCAATGAACTCCTCGGGATGAAGAAAAGGGTCTTACTTGAGAAGCGAACCTTTTTTCGAGGGGCGCGGTGTTTGCTTACGAGAGATGAAGGCACACACACAAGAGCGCGCTATGGCGAATCCATCGAACGGGGCCGGTCTTACCTTCTCAGACCGCTTTGTGTTGCAGCCTGCCCTAGCTGCTCCACATGTCTTTTTTTTTTTTGGTACTGTACACTCGTGTCGACCGACAAGAAAAAAAGATAAAGTGAAAAGAAATTAAAGTAGAGTGAGCTTAGCGGAGTCTTACCGCCGTGCTTCAAGGGCTTAAAAAGCGGCAAGCAGAGCGCTCACTCGCTCGCTGGCTGAGTTTGAAGAATCGAATGACCTTCAACTTGTTTACGTGCTGGTGTCGGAGACAAACCTCTTTCCATCTCTCATTCTCTCCCACTCTCTTTTCTTTTACCAATCTGCTCGTTGTTGATGTAGCGCTCTTCCAGCGCAAAATTTGAATCCAGAGTGTCGCCTACGCCGTTCGTTTTAACATTTACCTGAACAAAAGAAATCTCGGCTCTCTTTTGAAAAGGCTCTTGCCGCGCACTAAGACAAAAAGCAGAACTATACAAATCACGGCAGCGTAGCAGTGACAGGGTTGAGAAAGGAGGAATTTTCGGAAAATCTGAAATTGATTACCACCCCTGCCTTTGACGAAATCGCAATACTCGCACGGTAACAAAAAAGGTTTTGCCCGACAAAGGGCCTAAGGTCAAAGGGAGCTTGTACAACCGGGGTTCGCAGTGGAGTCGAGATTATTCATGACTGCGCGTATGTGGGTGTTAGCTTAATGTGGGCACTGGGCCGGGGGCGGAGTACCAAATGGCAGATTCATTCGGCGCACCGCTGTATTCGGAAGCGTTGGCTTTCATCATGAGGGCTTACACCAGACCCGCTCTGGTTTCCTCGCCAGATTATTTTTACATTTTTCGGCTCTCTTCTTACACGAACGGTTCATGCGTGGGTGGACACGTGCGTTAGTGTGTGGGACGCTTTGTTGTGTGTCGTCCGGCTTTGTGAAAGGCAAGTTCGGAGATAACTCACGTTTAGGTAACCAGGTAAGCTAGCTCGTCCCACTTGGCTCCCCCGTGCACTTATTGTGTGCAATATCTTCCATTCATAACTTGCGCGGGCGGCATGTCAAGGCATTCCCGTGCCGTGTGTTCGAGTTAACTTGAAAAATGTTTCTTTCATTAAGGCCTTGTCTGTCTTCAATCACACGCTTTTGATGATGATGCGTTCACTCCAACTATTGGCTAAAGCGAAGTGTTCTGTAATGTTGTGACTCATTTGTGCGGAATATTGTTCTTGCTTTGCTAATCTCTTTTACTCAGAAAATGAATTAAACCGGATGAAGATATCGTGAAACTCATTAGGGATATATTCATGAACCTGCGAAGCATTGAAAGCAGCAACTTTATTCGCCGTATGCTGACTAGAGTTGCTTAAAAGAGAAGCACTGGTTCGCAAGTGTAGTACTAATGATAATCGTCGTAGTAGTTGTGGCAGGAAACAATGCAAGCGAGTTACCAAACATTATATAAAAATAGAGAGAAATGGCAAGAAGACAGGTTCAAGTGAAGTACTTCAGCATTCTTGCCAAATTCCGCCGAATTTTGACCAGTGAGAACTGACCAGTAAGGACCAGGGAGGACAGTAGCATTATTCGAACTATTGCACAGCTGCCGATCTCGTTGATTGGAACAACGCATGTGTACAATCGCACGTCGGCTTACTTTTTCTATGTGCAAGCGCGCCTCTAACCAGCGATTACTATGACAGACCCTCGGTCAAGTTCGCAAGGCATGAATCCTTGAGTTCCACAACACGCAGTGTTTCTCAGGAGGTGCCCGTTGCAACGCGACATTGTTTTATAGAAAGCGAGGTACTCGGAAATGACCCAGACAGAAAACAATAAGCACGCTTAAAGATAAAAAAAAGACCACCGCGTTTGCAGTCTTCAGAAAGAAAAAAAAGAAAGAAAATGGACAGCAAGTAATGGCAAAAGTTATCACTTCTCAAAAAGCTAGCACTTTCCTGTGCAAAAAACCGCGTAAAGCTACACCTTTGCCCCTTCTCCTTATCTCGGCGTTTGGGTTTTTTTTTTTAATTACCCATTCGGACTTCACCGACGCACCTATTTCCTCATTTCCGGTGAGTAAAGACAAAAGGTGCAACTGCATTTATCTGGTGTACCTATGACGTAGCGCGCGTACGACGTCATGGAACACCGGCTATCTCTCCGTCCTTCATCGTAGAGAGTGTCCTGTTGATTCGCAAAGGCGACGAGCAGTCTGCCGGAGCCTAGCTTCCCCGGCTTCCATAGATAGCTAATCTCGCGACAGTCGCGAATGGCACGAGGAATGGCGTGACTAAGCAGCGCTTAGAAAGAGAATACGACCACTTCGAGGCTTTGCGCGCAGCCTAATTTGACTTGCGGGCGAAGTTTGCTGCCCGTTTTCGTAATGTTTTCCTAAAACCACCGATACATAGATTTATAACACAACTAAATACGCAGCTGATTCAAAAGAATAAAAATAAAACGAAAGCAAATAATGAAATCAGGAAGTTTTGACGGTTCGGAGTGTAGTGACAGCTACAAATAAGGCAATTTCGATCGACTGCTATGCATTATAATGCATGCGATACTACTTAAGCACATGGTAATCTTATTATTAAGGCGAAAGCCCTTTAATGGCTCATACTCGCGTCTTTCCATCGGTCCGTTCCCTGGAACGGACGGATGGAACTTCTATTTTTTTTTTTTTTCTATTTGAAGAATACCAACGAGCATTCCAAACGTTTTTCGCGTATTGTACACGTGAATGAACCGACTTAGGGGTTCGTTTCGGAAATGCACGCTGCTAATTATCATTAACGGGGGATGCGACTTCCCGGTCTACGCACTACGACAGCAGGTATAAAGCAGATAAATCGATTATAAATAAGCGAATTTTCTTTTCCTCATGTCTCGTATGCAATAAGTCTCAGTTGAGAGTCAGCGCTGTCCGTGTGTGCTTCTTCAAGTGGTTCGTCCTGTAAACTTTGCCCTGTGCAATTCCTTACGTTATGAATAAGCGTATCACGTTGCAGTGTCTTGGAAAACTTCGACACTGACGTGTGCACTAACAAACTACAACATGGTTTGTAAAAAAAAAAGGCAAGCAGTGGAAGATGGAAGCGTGTGATAAAAAATTTGTAAACAGTGTGTGTGAGTGCTAGAGTCTACGCTACGACATGCTGACTTGTCTCATTCAAGACTGCAACTCTTCAAGTAGCAGCCTTGAAGAAGACAAGTCCGCTTGCCGAAACGTCGGCTCCCGCACACACCCTCTGTTTACCAATATTTGAAACATTGTGTTGAAAGCTATCTGTAATGTCCATTTCGACTGGTCACCGTCTCTATTTTAAGAACCGCACTCATGTTGAGGATGACCGTAGAATGAAACAGAAGAAGAAAAAGAAAAAAAAGCCCCCCACCTCCCCGAAGGGAATCGTGAGGAAATGCGAATGCATTTCGCGCGCGCTTCACTCCATTTATATATGGTGGTTGTGGTTTGAAGAAGGAAAAGGCGCCTAATTTCTGCAGCCCGGTCGGGAGCACGGCGCAGCGCCTTTTTTTTGCTTTTTCTTGTTTTTTTTTAATTTTTTTTATTTATTTTTTTTATTTTTTTTTTCATATATAGCTCCGCCGAGCTCCGCCGCAGACCGCTTTAAGTTAACGCGCACGCTGCGAATTTTTATTGTTCAACAACGCACAGGAGAAATTTCCCACCGGCACCACCTTGGAGGTCAAGATTCATTGCCATATATACGGGGTGGCCAGTGAACGGTTGTGCAGCGCGAGCAGTCGGTTTTTCAACCAAGAAACTCGCTAGCAGACGCTGCCTGTGTCGGCGTCGCCAGGCGAGAGAGGGAGAGGGGGGAGCGTAGGAGAGGAGAGAGAGGTGGGGTGCGCATGCGCAGTGGGAGTGTGGACGCTGCGGGCAGAGATGCCTAGAGAAGAGAGGGGGGAGCGTAGGAGAGAAGAAGAGAGGTGGGACGCGCATGTGCAGTGGGAGTGTGGACGGCGCGGGCAGGGATGCCTAGAGGAGAGAGGGGGGGAGCGTAGCAGGGGAGAGAGGAGGGGAGGCGCATGCGCAGTGAGGGTGTGGTTGCCGCGGGGAGGGATGCCTAGGGGAGAGAGAGGGAGAGAGGAGGTTTTTTTATCTTTATTTTTTTTTTAAAGGGTTCGCGCATGCGCAGTAAGGGCGGTCACGCCGTACACCACCACCACCGGATTAAGCTTCGCCATAAGATGCTTCACATCTAACACCTGCCGGCGCGCACACCTCCTCAACCTATCCTCCTACTCCTCCTCCGCGGACAACGCCAACGCCGGATGCCTGACATAGCCCGACTATGAAATGCATTCGCATTTAAAAAAAAAGCTTATAAGCTTATAGGATGTCCGAGCTTCGCCTTCAAGAGCAGAACCCGATAGTGTAATAGGACCTTCATCGCAGCTCCTTCTCAATTACTAGACTCTCTTCACGTCGCGATCGATACCTAAAGCCTGCCGCAAGGAAAGGAATGTCTGTGCGCCTACAAATTGGCCCTTTCAAACTATATCCTATAGAACGCCTACTGAAAGTACAGTTGCGAAGGGCCCACTGCAAAATAATTCCGCCTTCTGCGAGTTGGCGAGGAGCACAGTACGCGTCAGTACGGCAACGCGTGCACCTGCGCAGCTTCACACGGTGTCGATAAAGACAATTAAATATTCCTGTCTGCGTTGTAGTAGTTGGTGCGCCTTTAAACAAACCACTCTTTGCGCAATTCACGTATTTTGACGCCTGGTGTTATTTTAGGTTTCTGTCACGCTACATTATATGTATTAATAATACTCCATGCAGTATAACATCTATATAGTGTTTCTTTTTTTCTTTTTTTTTTACCGAAGCAATTTCAAGCATGGGCGTAGCTCAATGGTAGAACACCTGTTTGCCATGCACGATTACTTGGTTCGATTGCTTCTTGAAACCGAAGTTATTTTGTTGTTGTTTTTTTTATTCTTGTATTTCCATCTATCTCAAATTATCGATCACGGACAGTGCTGATGTGTTTTTTGTTTTTTGCCGCTCGCAACCAATGACGCCGACGTCGGCACAGACACCTGAATTTCTGCGAAACGAGCTCGTTAACGTTATCGCGTCGATAATGCAATTTTAAATGCGAAGCATTTCTTAGCGAACTTCGGCGACTTTGAGCGTATCTATCTATCTATCTATCTATCTATCTATCTATCTATCTATCTATCTATCTATCTATCTATCTATCTATCTATCTATCTATCTATCTATCTATCTATCTAGCCGCCTACGACATTGTGCTCTCCTGGCCGTATCGTTAATGGGACTTATACCAAAATTGGTGTGGCATAACATGACTGTATGACAAACATGAATGGCTGGTCATATCATGAAAATCATAAATAACTTGTCATGAAAAGTATGATTTACACGCCATGGCCATAGTGCTCCTGAGGCCGTTTCCTTAACTTGATCTATCTAAAAATTGGTACGATGAGACATTTCTCGATAATCAACATAAATGACTTGTGGTAATATGAAAATCATGACCTGCATGTCATGTACAACATGATTTACATGCCACGCTCATGGCGAGCTGACGGCCGCTTCGCTAGCTTGATATACACCAAATTTGGTATTGCGTGACGTGAGTGTATGGCGAACATAAATACCAAGTGGGCATATGGAAATCATGACATGTCATGTGCAGCATGACTTGCATGCCACGCTCATGGCACGCTCGCGGCCGTTTCGCTGGTTTGATATACACCAAATTTTGTATTGAGCGACGTGATCGTATGATGAGTATAAATGACAAGTGGTACTATGGAAATCATGACATGTCATGTGCAACATGACTTGCATGCTACGCTCATGACACTCTCGGGGCCGTTTCACTAGCTTGATATACACCAAATTTGGTATTGAACGACGTGACTGTATGACGAGCATAAATGACAAGTGGTAATATGGAAATCATGACATGTCATGTGCAACATGACTTGCATGCCACGCTCATGACACTCTCGGGGCCGTTTCACTAGCTTGATATACACCAAATTTGGTATTGAGTGACGTGACTGTATGACGAGCACAAATGACGGGTGGTAATATGGAAATCAGGAAATGTCATGTGCAACATGACTTGCATGCCACGCTGATGTCATTCTCGTGGCCGTTTCGCTAGCTTGATATACGTGAAATCTTTAAGGCATACGCCTTAATTGTCTCATGCTCACGTCCGTCCGTCCCTCCCTCCAGCCGTGCCCTGGCACGGTGCCAGTTGGGCGCCGGGGCGCGCAAACGGACGCCGGTCGCGTCGGACTCTACAGTGCTCGCGCTTTGCTTACGTAGCGTGCTGTGCCCAGCGTCTCTAAATCATGCAAGGAGGGAGACGCGCGCATGACGTTCCATTCTGACCGACCCCGTCTCAGTGGGCACAGGCGTTGGAGGAACGCGCCTTGGAATTGACAAAGTGTCCGTCAATTTAAACGCTGGAACGCGGATGGCGTCTGCACAATGCGCAAAGCGCGAGAATACGAACGCATGCCAAACGGAGGCAGATTGGTGTCGCGTCTCGCTGCGATTCGAGTTAAAAAATTAAGCGAACATAAGTGGCAGGTGGTAACACGAAAATCTTGGCATGCATGTCATCTACAATGCCACGCTCATGGTGCGCTTGCGTCCAGTACGCTAGCTTGGTATACACCAAAATTTGTATTGCGCGACGTGACTGCACGACGAACACAAATGACAGGCCCTAAATGTAACTATACTCCATCTCACAACTACCTTGCAGCACTGCCAAAGCTACGAGGCGTACACAGGCAGTATCCTTGCGCAGCACATAATATAGTTCCGGGCGTAACTGTTTCATTGTCAACAAGGTACAAGGGTTTTCACTGTGCTTCTTGCATGATGCGTTATAGCGACATATGTTACGTTAGGCCCTTCATGATTGCACTTCGCATTTTCGAAAATATTACACGTGGGTAATCGTAATAGCCACCCTAACCGCGATGACGCACAGCAACATGGCAGCTCCCATACAACCCAGGCCGCCCGCTTCCATCCTTATTCGTGCTTCTTAGTGGCTCTCTGCCCGGAGAGCAAGAAATAAGTGCTATAATTTCTCATCGCTTCGTCTCATCTAACGCTGAGGACAAAGCATCAGGTATCTTTCTTCGCTATTATTTAGATCTCTCGTTTGTTTTGATGCTGCTAGGACTACCAAGGCAGTGCCGAGCGGTAAAAGTGGTTTGATGTCAACTGAACAGATGGCACTACAACCTTAGCGCCGGTGATGCAATGACGATGCGAAACGCCCTGAATATGTATATTGTTTTCTGTGGCAATAATTTGTTGTTGCACTCAAGAAAGCTACGTGATGACCGCTGAAAGTGCGTTGACTGAATCTACGGAGCGTTTTAGGTCGAACATCCAGTATTTTCCGAAAGAAGCAAGAGTAGTAGTGTAATGCATTTGTTGCTGTCAAAAAAGAACCCGGTGAAAGCTCTAATATGAATGCTGTTAAAAAAGAACTGCGTTCCTCAGAAACGCCAGCGAACGCGCCGTATACGATTGGGCTTCTGACCATCAAAGAAACGGCGAAGTGGCGTTCGCGAAGAGGTTTTTGCTTGTTATATCAACTGCGGGGAGCAGCTATCGACAAGGTACGCGAGCCGACGCCAAAGAAACGACGAGCAGACGACGCGACGCGGATGAACATGGCTTGAGGGGCTTTCGCCTTTCCTATTGGCGAACAAGCCTCGCAGCTTCCACAGTGCTGCAAGGTACTTCTGAGATGGAGTATAATGACATGCATATCACGTACAACATGATTTGCTCCTTGCTGGCTGCTTCGCATTACATAGATTCCCACAGTGCGTGGGATCTGCCGGTTTTTTTAAATATAATTTTTCCGAAGTGCGCTATTGTGAAACCGTGTTTTGCCGACCTTATGAAAGTGCAATAAGCGTGCGCAGTGGTTTGATGACGTTAAGCTAATGCGCTTCGCTATGAACGCACGATTGTACGTATTCAGTGACATTGTTGTTTTGCATAATCCATCGGTCTTTGAAAACTCTATCGTCTAAAATAGCAGATTCTTGCATAGATTTTCCCTCGTGCCTTCTTTAAAATTACAGCCACGTTCTCGGCTCCTTTGTCCAACTTTAAAAATAGCGGCTCACATGAACATAACTCAGATCTGACTGTGGACTGCAGGTATGCCCCTGCTTTAACTTCGTTGTTGTCTCCAGGTGGCAGTTGCCAGCTTGCTCTCTCCCTATTTTCTCCGTGTCCTTGTGTATCTGTGTATGCAAATCAAATAAATAAAGCAATAAATAATAAATGAAGAACAATCAAACTACTGATCGGAGTTCTCTCTGAACACTCAGCATTGTTTTAAAAGAGTCCGGAAACACTTTTCCAGGTAACTTCCAAATGACCTCAGTATCGGAATTCAATAACAATATCTCAGGTGTTACGTGCCAAAACCAAGGATATGATTATGAGGCACGCTGTAGTGGAGGGCTCCGGAAATTTCGACCATCTGGTGTTCTTTAACGTGCACTGGCATCGCATTGTATGTACATGGGCCTCTAAATGTGACCGCCGCGCAGGGTTGCCGTTGGTGGCTACTTTGCGCCAAATTGGCTACTTGTCGACCCCGTCTGGTGACAAAAATTTGCAGTTGGCGCCATGGCTATTTTCTGGCTACTTTTAAAGTACTGATTTGGTGCGTTAAGTAGCCATTTTTTCTCATTTTTGCAGACGAAACACATTGTTCTTAAGCTTTTCTCTCGCTTCAGCGGATGCGTACGGTCGTCCTCCACCCACCCATAGGCTGGTGCGCATCGAGGCACCCTTACGCGACGCTTAGCGCGCCTCCAAATACGGAGTGGCGAAGTTGCGTGCATGGTGACGAACACGTGGCCAGCTCGATGCTCAAGCTTCCCGCCATCTATTGTGATGCTACGCGCAAGTTTTACTGATGCGCAGTGCGTGTTCTCGTGTAAACTTGGGAAAACAGACATCTGCAACAAAATTTAGCTGGTCTTTCATCTACAACCAGAATTTGGTCTGCAGCTTCAACAAAATTTAGCTGGTCTTTCATCTACAACCAGAATTTGGTCTGCAGCTTCAACGAAAATCTGTTTCAACTTTACATGTTCCTTCTGACTTGCTGGCTTGAATATTCTAATATATCTTTGTGTCTGGCAAGAACTCATATCTTTATATGCACGCGTAACGAATTTATCATAATTCGTTCACTTAATTTATTTCCAACTTATCGGTGGCTTTCTATGCTCTTACTTATTCAAAATGGTATTATTTATTGATCAATACTAAATAATCTGCTCATAATACCACTTCGGTTCCACTTCATTACAAATTTGGCGATAATATTAAATGACATGGCTACTTTTGGCTACTTTTGGCTTGAGTTCTGGCTCCTTTTCAAGTCCACCCAACGGCAACCCTGCCGCCGCGCCCGCGATCGAACACACGACCATCAGGTCAGCAGCCGAGCACCGTAACCGCTACACCACCGCGGCGGCCTCACTATCGGAGTTTATTGCCGCAAAAAAGTTTTTGAATCCATTCAATAGCGAGCGAAGTTCCAGGGATTTGTCGCGCGGTCTAAGTCATTTCTTCTTTCACCCTGATGAGCGCGCTGAAAGCTACGCAGGAGTAGATAACAAAGGGGCAAGGAACTACGCCATCGCACGCCATGAAACGCGTTCGCTCAATCCCGGTGTGATTCCGGTGCGTGCTACTGTTGCTACTGTGTAATTTCAGCACAGTATGCAGCACGGTGCGGACACGCGGCGGCACACCGTGGCAAAAAGAGCATCTGGCCCAACGGCGCTCTTTATGTCAGCTATTGTCTAATAGCAGCAATCAGCTCTATGACGCAATAGAGCTAGTGCCAGTAGTTCCGAAGAGAGTGAGGACGGGTCTCTGTATGAAAAGAGCCTGAGGAAATGGCAATTTGCCACTCTGCTTCTCAACTTTCATTGCCTCGCACGACTGCAAGATTTGACTAAGCTATTCACAGCAGCGTCTGCTTTCCGCAGTATGTCTTTTCACAAAGTACGAAGGGTGGTTCAAGACGACTTTCATTTCCCTCATGATAACTTCTATCTCCCTTTTTAGGAGCGAAGCTCCTTAGGCCCGCACTGCGCCGTCACCGACGTCGCCGTCGAAGCTCCCTGCAATATTGACGCGGCGGTGGCGCAAAATGACAATGAAACGCCACGCGCGGCGTTCCGTCGCCGCCGTCGAAGCTCCCCACCGCATCACCGCTCGCACCCCTCTCCCAGCTGTCTCCCTCTCCCTGCGCTGCGTGCACCGCACACTTATTCGTTCAGTCGTTCCCGCCGCCGAGCGCAGCAGACGCTCTCCCCTACCCGCTCCTCACCCTGCCGCCTTCATGGAAGCCAGCAGCGAGATCAGGCGCATAGTCGTTTGCGTCCCATTTCTAAGGAGCTTCGCTCATCGGTTGTATTCGTAGACAAACAACTGCTAGTTTTCTTAATGAGAACGGGAACACAGGGCCCTCATTTTCGTTTCGAAGTCGCATGACTCAAACAGAACAGAAGGTAAAAGAAAGAATAAAAAATATGAACTAAGCTTTCAGGATGAAATGTTTGAATGATAGGTAAAATCCAAATGTGTAGAGGATAAGACGATTCGTTTTTGTACTATACTCGATTTTCAAACAATAATTGTTAAAACCCGTGCAACCTGAGGCAACAAATTAGTAACAGCAGGCGCTGCCGCGTCGCGCACGTATCTACTAACTGCGGTAGCTGTCCTGGCTCCGGATTTTGCAGATCAAATCACTGTAATCTTGTAATTTCTAATGTGTCATCTTGCAAGTGGTGCAGTGTGTTCGATGATGGGGATTCCTGCGAAACAACAATTAAATTCTAGCCCCTTTCGTAATATTTTTTAGCGCATGCGCGACTACATTTAGGGTATCTCTGTCGTCACAAAGTCCAGCCTGACGTAAAAGATGCCGCCTTTCCTTCGGGCCCGGCACGCTTGTTTTGATATCGCCATTGAAATTCGATGAATATTTCAAACTACGTGCATTCTTTTATTTGAGAAATTTTGTATACCACGCATCGTAATGCCCCAAAAGTTTCTCGTGGAAATAACGACCGTCAGGCCGAAGTAGGAAATTAATCAACAATGTTTCTTCATTCGTATTTTCAAGGTAACTTTAGTAGCCGCCGGGTGTTTGCGTCACGATGTAAAGTTTCTGTGCGAAGACGACAGGTGCCAATTATTGTCACAACATTGTACAACAAATTTGTATATGGCTGGGCTGTGTCTGTATATGTGCAAAAATCTCTAGCGCAGGTAGATGCCACAGAAATTGGCCGAACCCCATTACTCACCAGCGGTCGATAAAAAATGAAGAAGTGGTCCGCGGTCAAAGTCGTATATGACACAGAAATGGCAGAAACACTGCTACTCGCCACTGGTCATCCACGATCGCAGAGTAAAATAGCTCCTCAATTTTTTATACAAAAATTTTTGTCTTAAATAACGAATCCTTATAAGTTCGTAGATGGCTATCGGTGATACAGGAAATGAAATGTCAAAGGCGTCATAAACTTCTACAGCATAAGCTGCATTTGATGATAAAAAGATGGTTACGCTAAGGCTCGATAACTACAAAAACAAGCTAGGTTATTCAGGCCTTGTGGTCAAGTTAAGGCGTTCTCGTGAGTTCGTGACAGTGACACACCTTATACGTTATTAACAGTAAGAATAACTTCTGGGGTTTTACGTGTGATGACACGCCGTAGAAGAGGACTGCGAAAGTTTCGGCCACCTTGGCATCTCTAGCGCGCACTGAAATCACCCACCACACGGGCCTCCAGCATTTCCCCTCAATCGAAATGCGACCGCCACGACCGAGATACTATATATGAGGACACGACATAAGCCACTTGCACGTACAGACAAACCAAATGTCGAGAGCACTTAGCTGATTAGTCTCCCCAGAAGCGTAGGGCGTCTCCGGTTGGAACATTAGGGAACCGAACCGGCAGCGCTAGTTTTACCTAGCGACCTTTGTCAACGTCATAGAGCAACAGAATACCGCACTTGCTTAATTGTACACTTAAGCGCTGCGCCGAGAAGGTAATGAACGCACTGCGTAGCAACATGATACATTAAGGCAGCGTCAATGAAGCCGATGATAAATTGCGCGTTGGTATTGCGAATCGTTGAAAACTTCATTCCTTTATACCGAGATGCGTAGTAACATAATGAGTAACAAGTTCCATTGCTGGACAGTAAAGAAAACGGACGAAGATATTCCTTGGGTGTCTTTTATCTGTATCATGATACGTCTGGCAATACGTATGCCAGTACCGAAAACATGAAAGGGATGTATCATGTATCTCAAGATACAAGATACTGATATTGTGTATGCTGCTGTCGTGTGAAGGTATCGTGTATCCTAAGATGCCAAGTACTGCTGTCGTTAGATCACCGTGTGATTAAACTAAAGTTACAGGGTGTTAATTCGGATTTCTCGGCACCAGAAATATTGTCCGAATTAACCGAATTCTGAATTATCGAAATACCAAGAAAACAATAAACAAATGTCTATGACATCAACCTACTTTAATTTTTTGATGAACGCGTAAATGCCGCCTTTATTTTGCATGAGAGCATTGTAAAAGCCGCATTTTTCGTCATCCTGCGACTTATTTCACAATGCTACTGTGGGGCATAACCCCCATGTATTGGCCCGAAACGTGCTCGCACCCCGATCTTAATTGTTTAGTGTCACCACCCCCGCCACTATGCGCACGTGACAATACATTTTGTCGCCGGTAAACGAAAGAAATTAGCCGCAACCGCTGAAGCCTTTGTCGCCAAGAACGCGATTATGGATGGGCACCAGCCTTTTTGAACAGCCACGGTCAACGAGGTGGAACACGCTGTGGTTAGGGCAAATAGGCCTGAAGTGTTGACTTTCTTGTCGTTAACATATGGTTCGCAATAATGACGATGGCAATGCGAACTGCACCGCTCCGTTTCGGCTGGCCGGCGAACGTCGTTTTCGCTCTCTTTCGTTGCCCATTTGCGGTGTTTCGAGCTCGGTGCGCTCCCGGTATCGTACGAATTAACTGGGTTGCGGCGAAACATGACCAAATTAACGAGAGCTTGGCGCCATTAAACAATGTACATGGAGGCCGGGACCGCAGAAACCGTCCGAATTATCAAATTTTCAGAATTAGCGAGGGTCGCATTAACGAGCGTTTACTGTATAATCGTTGTCTGAACTCCACTTTTCAAGCTGGTACTGCGCCACAACGCCACATTAATGAAAGTAAAGGGCAGTGACATCCGTTTACCATTCCAAAATGACTTCTTTTTGGGCTAGTTGGTGCTTAATTTGCTTAGGTGCAGATGACTGAGGCGCAAAAAACATCTCGTGAAAAAGGGAGGAGCAGAAGAGAAGAAAGAGCGGCGCTGCTCTTTCTTCTCTTCTGCTCCTCCCTTTTTCACGAGATGTTTTTTGCGCTACCATTCCGCCACAGCGTTTCAGCGATGGCAGGTGACGAGGTCTGCGCATTCTGATTGGTGGAGCTCAGTCCCCGTGGTGGTGCTCGAGCCGTCTCGACATAAAACACTACACTGACATGTAAAGAGTAGGTTATGGTCCGTAGTAACGTCGACACTCTCGTTTCAGCACATACGTCACTTTTATTGAAACTAAGTGCAACCAGCGTTCGTTGGCGTATTCCTGCAGTCCGTGGTATTCATACTTACATACGACGGACCGTAGTGTGCAGGTATGCGCCACATATGACTGGGAGAAAAGGTTTCATGACGTCCTCAGCAGGCATCTCACGTTACCTGTGAATCATGTTCGTCGTACACTCACGTCCTCCCACGCCAATTTCGGTGTATACCAAGTTAACAATACAACATAGATAGATAGATAGATAGATAGATAGATAGATAGATAGATAGATAGATAGATAGATAGATAGATAGATAGATAGATAGATAGATAGATAGATAGATAGATAGATAGATAGATAGATAGATAGATAGATAGATAGATAGATAGATAGATAGATAGATAGATAGATAGATAGATAGATAGATAGAAAGAAAGAAAGAAAGAAAGAAAGAAAGAAAGAAAGAAAGAAAGAAAGAAAGAAAGAAAGAAAGAAAGAAAGAAAGAAAGAAAGAAAGAAAGAAAGAAAGAAAGAAAGAAAGAAAGAAAGAAAGAAAGAAAGAAAGAAAGAAAGAAAGAAAGAAAGAAAGAAAGAAAGAAAGAAAGACGAATGGTCAAAGCGCCTTTGGTTCGCTTAGAAGGTTCTCCGCATTTAAATTCGCAAAAGGGTTGCACGGTTAGTGCATATGCCGCTAATAAATTCTTTACGCCCATAAATGATTAAAATATGAAAGGTCTGTGCAGCATTATGTACTACGTAAGCACACGATGCGTCGCAAAATTATGTCGCTACCAGCGTTATTGCTCCTACCCACCTGTCCGCGGTTAATCGGCGTTGCGTAAATGAGAATATGTTTACGGACAACCTAAAGCTCCACAACAGTAGTGTCATCACCATGTGGAGGATTCTTATTTACGTTCTTGTAATCATGTGGCAACCCGCGAGCTGGTCGGCAAACAGGGCACCGAATTCTATCTACTATACAAAAGCGACAAGCGAAAGCCGCGGACAGCTCAGTGTATTCAGATCTGTCGCGTTAAGCAGCCAAAGCAACCACAATAAACTGTTTCGGAATGAAACTAATATACTTTGAGATAGAAAGAGAATACTTTCGGGTGTGTCAGTGACGGAATAACTTTATTGAGTTCCTGTATGTTTCCGGGCTGGGTTTCCGCCCAGATACCAGCCGAGAGACCGTGTCTCTCGGCCGCTTTCTTGACCTGCTGGATCGCTAGAGTTGGTGGTCTAGTCCTGAGGTGAGCAGCGCGGCCCGCCAACGAGCCCAGACACTAAAATATATTTAATTCAAGTGAAGCAACGGTGATCGTATTTAAGATAATTGCAAACCAACTTTTTTTTGTGCAAAATCTACATTATATAGCTCTACAATAAGAAGTTTATGAACAAACCGAGGTATCTTAAGATAAAAATAGAGTGTATTGTATCGAATGCAATAACTGCGATATTATCTTACACGTGTATCCCAAACAGCTTTTGGCCTAGTATATTGCTTTTTATCCCGGTACAATTGCAACCTATATTTTTCCAGCCCTGGGAACAACGAACGATCATGTCGCTTTTTTGCGCAAGCCTAAGACGTGCTACCCGCTTGGTATCGTGAGCACTTGCAAATGTGAAACGCACAATCAATGTTTATAGTGTTCTAACTGGGCTACTTGCCACCGGCGGTTTTACAACAGCTACCTATTTATGGAGGATGCACCCTGTTTCTCGAAGTGCACACGCAGATAATGGAGTTCATTGCACAGTATTCCCAGTAACATAACTTGATTGGCGAAATACTTTACAGGGATTACATTAAGTTATTTCATGTTGTTATTATGCCTGTTACATGAGCTAGCTTTCAGATAATAAACGAGCAATGGCATTTGACAAATGTATCTGGGCTTATGCGCATATGATAAGTCTATACAGCCTTCTGATTCTGGAAAAAAATGCCCTGTAGAAAAACAGATATTCTCATATTTAGAAACCTTCACGCAAACGTATTGTCGTGTTAGCCGACCACATTGCGCTATCTGCAGCACGGCCCACTTCTTTCCAGTGATCTCACCGATTTATTCTGACCCACTGAGTTTGTTTTGTTTTTTTAGGGAGGGGGGAGGGAACGGTTTCAGGATATGGAACTGGCTAGAATTTTCATTATTCATTATATTTTGCTTCTAAGTTTCGCCAGTGTTTTCACGGGCATCATCATTTGTTTTATTTATTTCAAGAAAACGCATCATCATCATTTCATTGTATTCATTCCTTAACTCAGTTCCCCTTTTCGTCACAAGACCGGCGTGGTGCCATTTACTACTACTACTATTTGTACAACAACAACAACTACTACTACTACTACTACTACTACTACTACTACTACAACGACGACGACGACGAAGAGGGCGCAGGATAGACTAAAATCGCTGCTCTGTAAAGAAAAAGTGCTAGTTGGCCATCAAAACGACAATTCTGCATGAGAATCACAGCAGCAGGAAATAAACGAGGATCACGCAAACGCCAGCTCCGAATGTAATACAGCTGTCAGCGCCCGGCAACAACTGGCGCCCCGTATCGCGACTTAAGCCCGCGGTTCTCACGAACTCCCCTCTTTATGGCCACCAATAACACATGTTAAGTACATCTCCGCGGGTCCAGATCATCTTTCTAGCACGCTCTAACACGTTTATCTCCCTCGCTCTCCATCTGTCCATGTGTGTTCCTTTCTTTCTTTTTACATTACTCTAGTCCTTTATTCCCACCTGAGCTGACGCGTGCGGTGGAAAAAATATTTGCCTTTCTGTCGTATAGCCCTGCCGGAGGCCCACCTAACCAAGGCGGGCCCTTGCATCTGTTCGCCCCGCTGGACGCCTCTCGCAGCAGTTTAATGGAGCGAGCGAGGCGGAGAGGCTTATCGCCGCAGTTGATATGGTTTACGGCCGTGCTTTTAGGCTCACCTCCGAAGGCAATAAAACAGCGGGCAAACCGGCCAAAGCTGGTTCCCGTCTTTGCGGAGAAGCTGCTGCTCCCGTCGACAACTCTTTGCCGCCGGCTTCGCAGCTTTCTTTCTTGAAAGCGACATGTGCATCTGTCACTTGAATTGTCGAAGTTATCGCGGTAGACAAAAAAGAAATAGGCCTAAATGAAAAGTGAAAGTGAGAAACAGTGAAAAAAAAAAGTTTCTTTTTGCGGATGTCATGGTCACCTGTTAGGGGAACGTTTGATGTATGTAATGCTTACGTATGAAATCCTGTTTGTACGTTATATAATATCATGTATCACCCCTGAAACACGCGTAAAAGTTTATATTAAAACATAAATATTTTATCATTAAAGTGTTGCAACCTATGTTATACCATACCTCTTCATTTTTCGACTCTATATTACCTGTTTTTTTTGTGTGTGTGTGTGTGTTTTTGCTAAAGGTGTTGTCTAGCCCTCACACATACAACTCCGACGTGGAGCCTGTGAAATAATTGTAAATAAGCAAATTAATTAATCAATTAAATACATAAGTAATCAATATCGATAAATCAGCCACTATCTCAAGTATCCTGGTGTAAAATCCGCTTTTCTTTTCCTTGTACACACGCATGAAGATTGACACGGCGTTGTAGGTTGCCATGGGGAAGTTACGTCTTGGATTTTCATGTCAGCTCTCTGTATTCAAAACGCACTTCATGGTGTTTTACAAAATTAATGTAAAAATTCACCAAAGTTTACGAGAACAATGGGCTCAAACAATCTTTATGGTATTATCACGTGCTTCAGAGTTGCTATACTTCATTTGTGCTGACTGTAATTTACTTGTAGTTGTTTTTAAAGGACTAACGGCAATGTATCAGTAATGTACGTACAAGGGGTCTCCCAATATTATGAACATGCTCATTCTTTTGCAGGCAGGAGTTACCCGCAAGGCAAGGGTTCTCGCACACGGATTCAACACGCTGGGCAGCAAAGATGAGCTGTGTTTCTCCTGGCAGGTGAAGAACTATCAGTTTAACCACGTTCACATGCCCTTACGCCTCGCACACTAAGGTCCTTAATAATCTCGGACATATCTACTTTTGCTGCCAGGCACAGTGTCATCTGCGGGCAAAACTTCGCTGAGTCATTTTCGGTCGATTTAGCCATTCGAGCCTTCGGAGCAGAATATTGGAAACACTGCTTTAAAGAAAGGCAGTCTGTGAATAGTAGTTGAGAGAATGTTGCGTCTTCTGTAAACCAAAGTTTCATTAAGTAGTCAACACGAGTTTTTTTATTTGATAACTTCACTACCTGCATAATATAGAATGGCTGTTGTAAAACAAAAGAAAGAGCTTGTGTTGGCGTCAGCGTGCAATCGGAGCGATACATAATAACCGCTGCTCTCGGTTCGCCAGTCGTCTGACCAAGCTTCTCGTCATCGAAATGATGCTTCGTGGTGAATGCTACTTCTTTTCTCTTAGTAAATGTTTAAATAGGTTCACTTTTAGTGCAAGTATACACTATGCGCTCTCTGTGTAAAGTTGTGCCTATAGTACAGATTTAAATCACCCCCTTTCGCTACTGCTTTTGAAACGTTTGCCTTCTCACAATTGCCGAGTGAGCTGACAGCACTCGTTCAACACTCCACTCCACCAGCTTCGTCTGAAGTAGCGATAAAGCGCGTATCATTGTCCACGGTTCTTTGCGACAGAAGCAAACACGGCTCGTGCCAGACTCTCTCGCGGATCTTGCGTCAGCCATTCACGCAGCTCCTATACGACGTGCACTGAGATAAGGCTGCGTGCAGCGGGCGTGTTCTTTATCTCTCGAATGCATAGCGCAGTGGTATCGTAGTTATTGTGTCCATAAGTCTCGTTCTATTGACGTCATTGCGGCAATCGCGATGGTGATCACCGTCGAGGAGTTTTACACCGCGTTTCGTGGGCCATAGTGAGGCTCTCACAGGGAATCGGGCAGTGTAAATACGGAAAAACAAACAACGATAGCGAAATACGCTGCGCAGCTTTTGTGTTCGCGTAATGTACAAAAGTATACAACGTACGAGTTCGCGACTTTCGTTTGTGTACTTCTACTTTTCCTTGCACAATTGACATTCGTCGAGGAATGTCTTGCTTACCGGAACCCTTTCTTTATTTTGTGTGTTTTTTTTGTTTGTTTATTGTCCTGCGCACACAAAGTCAGCTCTATAAAGTTTCCTTTTGGGGTTCTTCTTTATAGTGATAGGGGCCATGCTGGAACAATGGCGAGCTTTCCGCATGGCCTCTTTCATAGCTTTTCGTGCGCAGCGCGTAGTTTTCGCCGCGTCACCGCAGCACAGTTGGGTGGATCCGTCTTCAGGAGTGGAAAATTACCCAGTGGTTTCATTGCGTTGATTTACGGTTCGCTCCCTCAGGAAGTGACCACCCTTATCTTTCGCGCAACTCTACGACATAAAATGTCGCGGGATGACCGGAAGACCTTTTCGAATGCGCGCGTATTTTTCCGAGCCCTTAGTTTCCATTTCCAGGGGGCTATAATTTTTTTTTCACCGCTGGATTACTTTAGCTTGGATTAGTAAAGCTGGAGATATTGGTTCGTCATGCACTAACAATAGAAACTTCTTTAATATATATCTTGGTTAGAGCTAATGAAATTCGTTAATTTTTTTTATTAATAATACCGTCAACCCAACACTGAGTCATTGCAGGAGTGGGATGAAAGGTAGAGGGCAAAAAAAAAAGTTCCGGTTCGCAATTTCTTTACAAGATAGAAAAATAAAAGCAATACAAATGGTGCCGGAGAAATAACACAGCATTGCTTTTCTAAATTGCACAAAGCAGAGTGGAAGTGGAGTTGGCATCAGTTAATCACTGCGCCCTCGTGTGAATAGCCGTATTCCTCCATGTACCAAGGGCGTCGTTTGATTTTGTGCAGCCATGTACAGAGCTACGAAGCACAGACTCTAAAATGATGGCCGCAGTGGGACAGCAACTTGAGTTTGTTTGAATTAAACGATTTCCATCCACTGTCCATTATACCTTTGCTCATTTGCTAGTCGCAATGTTTCGTCACATTTATGAACGAATGCAACCCTTTCACACAACGCGTCACTCTATCTCCACCATGTGAACCTCCGGACAAAGAAATAGCCAGGCCTTAATTACTCAGATACGTGTGTAGCACTTCCAAAATCTTTTCGGTGTATTCAACTTCTCACCTTCCTCGAAGGAGCTACGTCGTATATTGGTCCATGTTGTAAACTTCGAATGGCACGATGTTTATTGCAGGTGCTTCATCTAAGGATAACCCAAAATAATGCTGGGCTGCCATATTTTTAGACATCACATCTGAACTTTTGCAATGACTCGCCATTTGTTTCGGTGGTTTTCGTTCGGTATAATTTCGGCACTCTACTGCAACGACGTTTTCGGCCTCATAAACAAGGTTATTCTCCAGCTACTCTACATGAGTGCTGGCACAACATTTGCAAAAACGTAATGGGAGGGGGGGGGGCGGGGGGGGTACTAATATTAATTTGTCTCTTTGTGCATTCAAGTTTCAGAAAATTTACCACAGGTATGTAAGTCATTGTACTTGATTCAATACAGTTGAACCCACTTATAACAATACTCAAGTGCCACGAAAATTTCATTGTTATAACCGATAATTGCTATAAACGGGTTCCACGAAAAAAAAACAAGATATGGGGACGGCAGGCTGTTGCGATAAAACTATGAATATCAGATGAGATATGCCAACACATCAGCGATAAGGATGACAAAGCTGCCAGATTTTTCAGACATGCTTGAAAATTTGGACGCTTTCACGGGACCGCCACAAACCACCTAGAGCCAATGCAGGATAACGTCTGAATTTTGGGAGGCCGAAACACTTCAAAGCCTCAACTTTTTACTCAAATTGCATGCCTGAAAGTGTATGAACAGAAGCCACCGCCACTCCCGCACCGCAGCGGATTTCAAAAGGCAGCTTTGTCCGCAATGCCAAAGCGCCATGCGGTATAGCATACCGCGAATCCGAAGGGGCGCTGGGGGGACGCTGGGGTTGCGGGCGGGGGGTTCAGCAGCTGAATTTTCTCGTTTTCTTCTTTCTTTTCAAGGAGCGGCTTTCTTTTCAAGGATTACGTTTCTAGGATTACCTTTCGGTACGGAACACCCAACAGCCAGAATTCATTGTTATAACCGATAATGCGGCATGCATGCATTGCTCTAAGCGGGTTATTTCACCATAGAAAACATACAAAAGATGACGGTGCAGCAGCTCCTCATTGTTATAACCGATATATTGTTAAAACCGGTACCGTTATAAGTGGGTTCGACTGTATTGCGATGTTCTAATATTTGGAATAGTAAGGCTGCAATTGCGAATCGAATCGAATGACGAACTATTCGAAGCGCGTAATCGAAGTTTCGAATATTCGCACACTTCTACTGATTACGCCTTGACCGATTTCGGAATAGCTCATAGGCCACCGGCCTGTGCAGTGCTGCTTCGCGCTGCGCGTGACTTCTTCGTAGCCTGCCCGCGTTTACAATAGTTCAACATAATCTGAAAACAAGAAACCGGGCGGGGCAGTTGCCTGCAAATATCGTAAGACCTAGATCAGTCCTCGACCTACAACATCCTCATCGTCATCAACACAAGTGCGGCCATAGCATCAACACTGTGCTTGTGCGATACTATTCTATTTAGAAGATAGTTCGCTACGTAGAGTTACTGCTCGGTACATCGGCTGCACCCCAGCAGCGTGCTTGTTTCGGACGCAAGCGAGAGGCACCGGGGAAACCAGGCGAGCTCTCATTTACGGGGGCTGCGCACCCGACGCTCCCGGGAACCGGTCGAATCCGCTTCGAAGCGGATTCCGAGTCCCGTAGGGGCGAGCGTGTCGCGTGCTTTTCGGCACGCCGTGGAGCAGGCACAAGGTTCGCCGAATTATACGGCAGCAGCCGAAGCTTCGCCTTTCCTTCCGACACCCGAGCGCCCGTGTCATGTAACGCGGTAGCGCCGACACCCGGAGGGCTGCTCGGCTTGCCTGCATTCCCTGCTCGCGTGCCACTGTCCTTTTCATCGCTAGAAATGTCAAGCAAATATTAAGACGAGGTAGATAAGACACCGTACTTTGTGGCATTGCTTTCTCGCGCCTGATTTTAGGCTTTCTTATCGCAAATGAAAAATGTTCATCGCGTAAGAAATCAATATTTTATAGCGCGACCAGAGGGGCCCATTGGGTGCCTGTGAAGTTTTCAGCTGGTTCGCCTTGACCCCAGAGCGATATCGCTAGCAACTATCCTCCAATCTAATCCTCAAGTCATCGAGAATCGAAGCAACCAAGGCGTTGACAAAATTTTTAAGGAAAACAGACTTACACGGACGGCTGCAGACCGATAGTGATGCTGTATACCGCACAATACTGCCGGGCTATGACGTTGTGTATGTACTTCCCCTCTCTTTCTCTTGCTTTTTTTTTTGTTTTTTGTTTACTCGTCTTTCAATCTGCGCCACCCCTTTCCCTGGGCAGGGTAGTATACCAGTTATTGTTGACAGGTTAACATCCTTGCCTTCCTCTATTTCTTGTTTT